>CAJHQQ010000979.1:0-126028 GCA_905132885.1 Moricandia moricandioides | reverse complement strand
CTCCGAGAGAGGTATATATGTTTGCCTTCGCTGGGTTTTAAATAGTAAACCCCAAAAAAAAAATTTGGTGCGCGCCGCCCAATTCAACAATCAAGCCCAGCCCATTATTTAAAAAGAGAACCAATCTAAGCCCAAATATGGCCCATTGTCTATCCTACGTGGAATATCAGTAAATTATAATTAAAAATAAAATAAGAAAAGAACTTTCTCTCGTTAAAAGTCTCCAACTTCAAACTCAGAAAGTCTCCAACTTCAAACTCAGAAAGTCAAGTTAGCAAGTGCAATTATATAAGCACTGAAAACAATAACATGCCCTATGCCGCTATGCGTTGACGACTCAGTAGTTAAGACAAAGGATAAGAAGAACAATGTTTGATACTTTGGTCTTTGGTGTGTACATAACACATTTAGGACCATTAAATTTTGTAGTCACCAGACCAATTGTTAGTTATCGCTATAAATCGAACTCAGAATATCAAAATTAATTACATTAAAAAAATGTTATAGGCTAGGTTGCATAAAAACTCCATTCAAGGTCCCCGTTTGCTGTTTCGAAATCAGAATATTTTAAAAATTTGAGAAAACTTTTTAGAAACGTTTTTCTTGAAATTTTCATTTTAAAAACATAACAGAAATTTGCGTTTCTGATTTGGAAACTCATGATTCTAATATGGAAATACGAAAGAATAATTATTTACCATTAAATGTTAATAATTACATGTTTATTAATTTATATTTTAATATTATTTTTAATATTTGATGTCATTTTGTATAATAATTTAATATGAAATAAAGTCGTCTTTATAGTTATATTACTTGATTTTTTCTTTTAGATAAATCAAACAAAAACAATTAAGCTTACATGTTAATTATATATTATATACGTTTCTAAAACGTTTACATTTCTATATTTTTTTTAAATCACGTTTTCACGTATCGAAATGTTTAGTCCGATTCCATGCAATCTAGGTCATAGGTTATGTCATGTGTATAGTCTTTTCTTGAATAACTTCCTTGAAGTTACCTTAATTAGCCTACCCTTCTTTTCCAGTAAAAGATTATTCAAATGTTCAACTTTCTCAGACACACCAAGTTTGAAACTTCCGTCATTTTATTTGACATTCAACGATTTTTGTTAAACGAAGACTTTATTACTCTTTTACTAGTCTTCAGCTTCCCACACTACTCTGTTATTATATATACAAGTCTTTCTTCAACCTACGTTAATCATATTCATATCTCTCGTCTCGTTCTCTTCACATTTATTTATTCTTTGAAACGTCCACATTTTATTTATTTATTTGAATCTTCTTCCATCTCCTGGTAAAAAAAGAATACAAAGAGTGATACTCTCTGATCATTTAACGCCAAGGAACGTGTGTTGTGTTTGTTGCCCACAAGGTATTTTTTTATTGTGGCCATGGGTCTTGAGGTTGGCTCTTTTAGCTTCAAACTTAAAGACGGAGGAGGCTTGACATCAAGAACCAACAGTTTCAAGAGTCCTACCATGGAGCGTTCGTTGAGTTTCAACAGCTGGGAGGTTCCTAAAGAGACCAAGACTGATTCAGGTTTCGAGGTTATGGAGACAAAGAAGTCAACTCCTAACGCTTTGAATGGAAGAAACTGTGAGAGTCTCCAGATCAAGAAACCCACAGTAACTCCACCTCATGAGCCTTTTGTGTTCTTCTCCCCTAGACCTGTCACCGAGCTTGATGCAGCTGCGACCACGTTACAAAAAGTATACAAGAGTTACCGGACGAGAAGGAACTTAGCAGATTGTGCTGTCCTTGTTGAGGAGCTCTGGTAAGTTACATGATCCACATCCTCTTCTCTTTTAAAGATGTTTAAGCTTAATACTTGGTGTTGCTTGAAACGTTGTAGGTGGAAGACTCTTGATGCTGCAGCTCTGAACATAAGCTCTGTGTCTTTCTTTGAAGAAGAGAAACATGAACCCGCTGTTTCAAAATGGGTGCGAGCTAGAACACGAGCAGCTAAGGTTTGACATCATTTTCACAAGTTTCTTTTTGTTTCTCTCTGTTTACTTTGAAGTACAAGGTGTTATTAGTTTCACTATTTATTTCTTTTTTGTAATGAATACCAATGTGAGTCTCAATTTTTGTAGGTTGGGAAAGGCTTGTCAAAAGATGAAAAGGCTCAGAAGCTAGCTCTTCAGCATTGGCTTGAAGCTGTAAGTCCACATTGACCTCTCTTAGTGAGTTCTAATAGAAGACAATACAAAACACAAGATCAGAAGTTATGAGTTCCTCTTTGATGTTATAAATCTAAATATTATTGTCCCTCTCTTGAATCTACAGATTGACCCACGTCATCGTTATGGCCACAACTTGCACTTCTATTATGATGTCTGGTCAGAAAGCAAGAGCTCACAGCCATTCTTTTACTGGTTAGCCTTACATCCAAAAGAGTTCATCTCATCTCTTCCTGTGTTTGAATCTGTTCTAAACTCTGTTTCCACCTATTTGAAACTAAAGGTTGGACATAGGAGACGGCAAAGATGTAAATCTTGAAAAGCACCCAAGAAGTGTTCTGCAAAAACAATGCATCACATATCTCGGACCAGTGAGTTTCTTACACTCATACTCAACCATACTAGTTAGCTAAACTTCACCTTCTTGAATACTCATTAACGTTCTTTTAAAACTTGTAGATGGAGAGAGAAGCATATGAAGTGATAGTGGAAGATGGGAGACTAATGTACAAACAAAGCATGACTTTGATCAATTCAACTGAGGAATCAAAGTCAATCTTTGTACTTAGCACGACTAGAACCTTATACGTAGGGAAGAAGAAGAAAGGTGTTTTCCAGCACTCTAGTTTCTTATCTGGAGGAGCCACAACTGCTGCAGGAAGATTGGTTGCTCGTGATGGGATCCTTGAGGTACTTCATCTTGCTTCTCCCTCACGTATGATGAATCTCAAACTTAAAGGGTCTTACTCATGTTTTGTTTTCTCAGGCTATATGGCCATATAGTGGACACTATCTCCCAACAGAAGAAAACTTCAAGGAGTTTATAAGTTTCTTGGAGGAACATAACGTTGATCTCACCAATGTTAAAGTAAGCAAATAAATAAAAAAAAAATCATTACACCCTTTTGTGTTCTTGCATAAAGAGAATGTTTGTATTCACAAGAGATCAATCTATATTGCAGAGATGTGCTGTGAATGAAGAATATTCGTCGTCATTCAAATCCACTGCTGCAGAGGAAGAAGAAGAAGAACCAAAAGAGATCTCAAAAGAAGTTGAGATGCCTTCAGAGCAAGAAGAGAGAGCTAGACCAGAGTTTGATCCTTGTAAGAGACTGTCTTGTAAATGGTCAAGTGGATATGGTCCAAGAATCGGGTGTGTTAGAGATTACCCAATGGAGCTACAAACACAAGCATTGGAGCAAGTTAGTCTCTCGCCTCGGGTCTCACCAGCTAATAGTTATGGACCTATTCCATCTCCAAGACCGAGTCCTAAAGTTAGGGTTTCCCCACGGTTAGCTTACATGGGGATCCCAAGCCCTAGAGGTGTTAAATGCTAAAACACACACATTTCTTTAACTTGTTTCCCAAGAAAGAGTGTTTTAGAAGAGAAGAAACCCTAACCTCCACATCTTTCTTTGTTCTTTTATATCTTCTGTATATTTCAATTTTCTTAAATCATGATTATTACAATTTTTACTAGAGTGCTTATGCCTCATGAGCTCTTTTCTACTGTTTTATTTTAAAACTAGTGGTTTGTCCGCGCTTCGCGCGGGATCTCGTTGATTTTGATGTTTTTTTGCTGCTTTGTGAGTTGTATTTGGATATTTGTATTTTTGTAATTTTGTATAAGATATAATATGTTGTTATGTAATTGTATTATATATTGTTTATTTAGCTAAAGAGATTAGTAGTTCCATGAAGGTTTGTACAGAGCCGTACATGTTGTATTAGTAAAAAGACATTCGCCTCTGGCCTCACATAATTTATAAAAATTTGGGGCCTCAAATCTCCAAAATTTATCTTTGTATTATAGTTCAAAAATATTTTATTTATGTTTTAACTTGATTTCAAAACCAAATATCAACTACAAAATGTTGTTCTTTCCTTCATTTTATATATTTAAAATTAAAGATCATAATTATCATTATTTTCTCAAATTTGCTTTGACACGATTTTTTATATCACATTTTATATATTTTTTTTGCAAAATCTAATGGTACAAATATTAATGTTTAACATTATATATTTTGGCTTTTATAAAATATATGAAAATAAATTTTTATTTAGTCCTTTATTATGTGAATATTTTTTGTTTCTGAATTTTCAAAAGAATTAGAAAATAATTTCATATAAAGATATAAATATGATTTTGAAACACAAAATTAAAATTATTTAAATATTATAATTTTAGACATGTTATTAATACTTTCATCTTTATTATTCTATATAATTTAAAATAATTCATAATAAATATTGTATATATATATACTTATATATAAATTTTGCCTTAGATCCCTAGAAAGGCCGGCATGGCACTGGGTTTGTATAGTTGTTACCATTAGTTAATATGTTTTGATTTTGGGGTATGTGTCTTCACCTGGCATTTGAGGTTAATGGTTTATGTGCTTTTAGGTTTTTTAGAGTTTGGTAGTGATGAATTTCTTTATTTGAAAACATTTCCTTATCATGCTTTTGGTATTTGAAATAGGAGCTGATTGTGTTTATTGTATGTTTTTGGCTTTGAAAGATGTGTGCTTATTGGGAAGTTATGACTTGATATTCTTCTCTGGAGATTTCACTTCTTGGTGTTCATTTAACCATCCTACAGTAACTGTAAATACATATTTTCTTTCGTGGACCTTTCAAGTTGTATACCAGATCTCCCCAAGGATGATTCATTGACTAATTACACACTTGAAGCGTCTACCCTTAGTTAGCTTTAGATGAGTAAATTGTGCAAGAAACTTGTAAAACTGGGCAACAAATAACCAAAGTCAGCCTTAATATCGATCAAGAAGACTAAAAGCTCACATCCTAACCACTGTTCTTCCTTGAATATCCTAACCCATCAACATATTTTCTTATATGGATATACTATTATCGTTTAAGTTTCTAAACATATCCTGAGCTTGTGCTCATTTGCTCCATTGATCAAACAACGTTTATTTATTGTTGATCCAGTAAGGTGTCATCACGTTAAATTATCTCTATATGTATTTGAATCTTATATTTGTCCAAGTGATCTGAACATGTTTGTGCACATTGAAGATGTCTCAGCAGGGTAGAATCTCATCCTTATCTCTCGTAATCTGTATAAAATAACTGTGTTTTAATTAGAAGACATTTTTTCGTTGGTTTGCTGACCAGGAAATCATTAATGAAGAAAACAAAAGTAGATTTATAGAACCTGCCTTGCAACAGGAAGGTGACTCTTGAACAAAAATCGGGATTCTCAAATGAGTAAAGAGGAGAGAGAGAGAGGAAGAACTGAAGAGATATCTCTGAGCAAAAATGATAAAATGAAGTATAAGAATGAGAAAATGAAGCTAGAAATTGGTTATAAAATGATAAAATGAAGTATAAGAATTTGTAAATTAGTTTTAAAATCTTGTAAATCAATTTTAAACAATGCAAAAGTGCTAATAAATATTTTTTTAAAAAATATTATTTTAGTGATAATACTCCTAACTATTTTTGAATCGGAAGAAAATTTTTCAAATAAATTTTCAACATTATAAACTTTTAAGTTATAAACCATTAACATATTTTACCTTCCATTACATATTTTAGCTAGAGGGTAACAAACTTTAATGAAATTAAAATTAAAGGTTTATTCAGCAAGATTTTTAATTAAAGAATTATTTTATGATATATCTTTACTTGAGAGGTTTATTTACCAAAAAGCCCAAAAAACATTTACTTGACTTTCTCGTGGTCTTTACGGTAACTCACTTCAATCTTATTATCTATACTAACTCTGCAGACAATAGCCATCTTATACAAATGCGATTTTCAGGTGACAATGACACAAACAGCCACATTGATAACATGTGTTGCTTTGCTAACCGGGAGTTCTGTTACTCTATTGGACAGATGATGAAGCTGATCCTCAATACGAAAGATCTGTAGAAGCTCTCTGAGTTTTTTCAAACTCCACTGATACTCTTTGCAGCAAGATTCAAGTCATCAAACTTTACATCACTGGACCACTTTATATGACCAACGCAGAAGCTTCTGGAATCATTCAGCCAACAAATTCTAACAAAAAAGACTCAAAATATTAACCGTTTTATCTTGGGATCAATTTGATGAAGTGGATACAAATGTTGCAGGAAGGTGAAGCCAAACCAAAGCTTCCAGGGTCAAGACTCACAGCATCCTATGAACTTCTACATGAAAAAACAAAGATACATTTATAAACACTTCTATATATCCAATGATCATTAATTTTAAGATAACATAGTATATTGTCAAGCTTGTAAGTTGGTTGCTGTTTGTATTTCAATGGTTGTTCATGGTCTCAAATAACATTATGCGGTGTGCAAGGTGAAAAGAGAGATTTAAAAAACAACGGAACCAATAGTTTTCATAGTGATCAATGCAAGTAAAATAAGGAAGAAAAAAAACAACTACAATGGGGTTCTATAATTAGTGATACACAGGCGACCTGACAGCAGAGAAAATGAAAGCATTAATGGTATGACTGATTTGGGTTTATTAACTGACCATAGTCTCTGAAATAAGTGTACCTCCAATGTACTTCAGATTGACGTTTGTAGCTACAGTGACCTTCTGAAAGAACCAATTTTTGTCGTGTAGTGTGGTCAAGCAACACAATTAAAGACTTCACACAACAAACCTAACCTCACCGATTAACGTGTAAACTATTGTGAGGTTGTAACATACCAGTCAATTTGCATGTTGGCTATAACACTTTTTATTTGCTGGGTTTCATAGTTGAAAGTGGTTTTGATGCCCATAAGGAAATTGTGAACGGATGAGTTATGCGTCTAATGAGCCTAATCATGTTAAGAACCTTAATTGTCTGCACATGGAAAGTAAAGTTCACTATTGTGTAGACAAAAATATTTTGGACTTTTGGAAAAGAGAAAGACTTGCATACTCTTCGTCGTCCTCGCTAAAGAACTCAATGAATGCATAACCTTGATGAAGATCCGTCAACCTATCTTTAGACATTAACTGATGAAATCCAAAAACAAACAGAAATGAAGACCAGTTACTCTAAGTATAACAAAAAAGATTAGATACAGAAGAAATTGAGAGAAATTATTCATATGAACCAAAGCGTGAACTTACCCACATGTCTTGCTTGTATTAACAATTCCCGAATCAATTATTCACATAGATAGAACTAACATAGAAGAGAAACTGAGAATCATACACAAAATCTCCCGAATCAATCTAAACCCTAAAGTTCGTGAGAGAGAGAAACATGGGGTCGAGAATCGAGATTCCTGACGTAAACATTAGCTCCTTGGTTCCTCTCGAGTGATGTATAATGAAATCAAGGCGCAAGATAGTGGTGGTAATTTCGATCATTAAAGCCAATTTTGAATGCTAAAAGAAGCGTTACTCTCCGTTTGTAACAGAGAGGAGGAATTTTCAATCGACAATTTGAGTTCTTAGCCGGAAACTCAACCGAATGTTAGGAAAGAGGAAGGCCACAAAATCTATTTGGGCTTTAAGAAACAAAGAAAACAACCCTATAGCCCACAATCCATCGAGTGATTTTATAGATAACAAAACAGTGTGTGTTTCAAGAGAAATACATGAGGTGACAGGTGTCAGAAAATGCCCCATGGTACATTGCTGATGTGGCACAATAAGGAGAGACAAAAGTCTCCTTTATTTATATAGATATGATGGGAAATTCAATTCATTTCGTAAGGAGTAACAATGAAGAGCAAAGTGTTTATGAAACCATTTTTGGAAATAATTTGCATGAAAATAACTCTCGATTCTACAGATAAAATCAATTTTACTCATGTTCACTCTATGATAAAGATATGTACCTCATCCATCTATCTGCATGTGTAAATCATTTCTAACAAGCTCTAACTTTGATAACATCTATTCTATCATTAAACATGTATGATCTGAATGCAAATATACACATACAGAAACATAAGCATGTCTTATTACATGAGAATTTAGATGTTTCAAATTTCAATAATCAGTTATTCTTTAGAAAATTTTATTATTATATTTTATGGACCACAAGGTTTGAAATATTTGATATCGGATTCTTGGTTTGAAATCTTTACTAAATCTTAATTTTCTAAATTTAAAACTTATATACAAATATTAGACTACAACATCTTAACTAATAACATTATTTAATAAGGAGCCAATAACAAAACCATATATAGTTTAATTAGCTAGGGAGAACTTTTTGGGTAGATTTAGTGCAGATGTTTAAGAATTTAAGACGAAATTTAATAAATGAACAAAATTATATATGGAGTTTTATTTGGAAAGATATGGCAAAAAAATATGGAGTTTTTTAACTCATATTTCAGCATTTGATTGTTAAAAGTAATGTTAACAATAAAAAAGAAGCCAACTCGTGTAAAGTAACACGCATACAATCTAGCTACGAGGAATCACCATACGTTTCTAAATCAAACTACCATGGTATCTATCATCAAACATGTAATATATGAATGCAGAAACACAAAGGACCACTAATTTTTTTTTGTCATCAAAAATAAACACATACTCATATATACTCTGCAAACTGGTAATTTATATGGACAACAAACGACGATTTATTCCTAGCACTACATGTGAGACTGTCCGCTTTAGAATTGAACATCCGTAAAATATGGATAAGCTCTGAATTGTGGAAATTTCTCTTGAGACATGTGATATCCTCCAAATAACTTGTAAAGGCATATTAATCTTCTGGTTTCGAAACCATATTCACCAGTTGAGAACAATCTATTGCAAAAGTAACCACAAAACACCATTATTTACATGAGAATTTTCAATTTTCAATTTTTAATTTTTAATTTCAATAACGAATTTATCTTTAAATAATGTTATATTAATATTTTAATTATATTTTAGCTACTTTATGGTTCATAAAGTTTGAAATCTTTGATATCGGATTCTCGTCATGTCAAAATCTGAAATCCTTACTAAATCTTAATTTTATAAGATTAAAACGTAAAAGATATAGAAAAATACTAAATTATAACATCTTAACCAATAACACTATTTTTAGGAGGCATTAATACCACTACCATAATTATATAGTCTAGTTAGCCAAAGGAGAACTCTGTGGGTAGGTGCTATTGCAGCTGTTTTAACTACACAATCTACCGCAAACGCACTAACATTTCTTTCGAATCATTGAAAAAAGATTCGTTTTAATTAAAATTGGAATATGGATGGAAATGGAATCTTACATATAGAATCTTAGGACATAATGTTTTAGGTGAGACCAATATATAAAGAATACGTCATGATCGATCCTGGTGGACAACTATTAAAAAGACTAGAAGAGATCACAACAAAAGAAAATGGATCCACTCAAATAATTAAAAAAGAAGATTAAAATAAACGAGTTATTATTACATTCTAACAAATGAATAAAATAAAGATGGGCTTACGTGAGCACATGTGGCAGACATGAAGTTGAAGACAACACCATCAACGGTGGCTAGTGTTACCACATCTCTCTCTAAAGTCTGTTTCAGATTGGGCTCCATGCCATCTATCTCCACGCCATTCATGCTTTTCGCCAAAATGCATTCCTAACTTTGATGATGATTCATGAAAATAAACTTATCTATTAAAATCCGTGTGAGTTGATTCACTTTGGATGATAATAAGGAGTCGTAACTCTTTATAATTGTTGTGTTTTTACTCGTTGTGGTGAAAAAAAAATACTATGGACAAATTTTTTTGAAGACAATTACATGTTTTTTTTTTTAATAATTCGGTGTATTTTGACTCCTAGCAAAATGGGTTCAGACTGCTAGCGAGTGTCCGTACCAGTCTACGTTATCTGTCGAAATACTTTTCGGTTATCAAACGATGGAGAAATCCAAATGTTAAATTTTATTTCTAGTGACCAACAAAATTCGAACTCAGGTTCGTATTGAGACTGAAACTCCCTCGAAACTACTAAGTCGTCGTCCTCGGTTGGTTCAACTTATATGTTCTAATATAAATTTAACTGGCATTTGGTATCTTGAATTCGTGAGTTTCTTTGTAGATAAAATAGTTTCAAGCAGTTTCATATGGTGGAATGGACAACAACAGAATCTCAATACAAGAAGCCTTGGGATTGGTTCGTATTTTAATATTTTATGAAAACATTATGCCTGAATACTTTGTCATAATGGCAAAAGTGTAAGATCAAAGAATATGCAATAACTTAGTTGTATTGAAGCTTTAAAAGTATAATCACTAATATCTAGTTTAGAATCTAATTAGACAATCAAATTAACAACATCAAAAACCCAAACAAACATACTTATAATGAAAAGAAGATACATGTAAACTCCACTGCAGTTTCTACTTTTCTTTTTGTCTTTATGATATTTATATATTCCATCAATTTTTTTGCTCTGTTTATTTTTCTTGTCCTTGTTCCTCCTACACATATGCAGCTTATCTTAATAGCACGTTTCGAATTTGAGACGTTGTAGCGTTTTTTTTTCAAAACCTGATGTGAGGGTTGCTTTGTTTAACTTCTTAAGCTGACTTAAAGAGTTGACGATAACTCCTGCAAGACAATCAATCGTAACACAATACAGCTTGCTAGAATTGAATGGTTCTTGCATGACATCATAAACATAGATTTGAATCATTTTCTTTCATTTTTAAAACGTGCTTTTTTTAACCTTCCACCGTCTTAGTCTTAGTCTTTGTTTATGTTCATTTTCTTATAAAAACTAGGTAACTCATGTATTAAATTATTCACTAGTATGTTAGATATCTGATGAAAGACGAAATGGATGGAAGGAAGATACTAGCTAGTTCTTTCCATAATATGGTTTCACCAGTAGTCCGACCATACCCTTAGACGATCATATATACAATATTCAATTAAAATCATTTTTCAAATACCAAAAAATTTGGAACCGAATCCAATAATCATCTCAAGACCGAAACTATAATATTTAATATTAGTTTTATATTTGGGATCATTTTAACTAAAGATTTTTGACACAATGGTGAATATATTTTCAGTTGAGTTAAGGATTTATGATAAACCCTCTCTCATATATTAAGAAAACATCTAAATTTTAGATTATAAATGTATTATTTTTTGTAATTAATTATTTCTATAATTTTTAACCAATCAAAATTCAATAAACCAAGTTAATGTTTTTAGAATCTACAATTTATCATTATTGTTTGTATTGAAAAGATAAAATATAAATCTTTTAAAAATAAATATTTTTTTTAAAACATGGATTATAAAGAAACAAAGAGAGTATTGCATTAAACTCAAATCTTTTAGAAATAAATAAAACATGGATTATAATAAAACAAAGAGAGTATTGCATTAAACTCAGTGATCCCGAGTTACCTGCCGTATCGTGAACTTCATGTTCGAACTTGAGTTGGAGAGTTAAACCAAACGTACGTATGACACACCTATCATTCACCGCCTCTGTTTCCCAAATACATAAAAGCCTAACTTGTGAATACTTTCTCCATTCACCTTTTCCCAATTGAAAATGTCAACATCTGCAATAAAATCTAGCGCGTGAGTTTTGGAACTCCCATGCACTTACTTAACTCAATCACAATAAAACAATTTTCAAAAATCCAAAACAAATATAATAAAGAAAAAAATAAAAAAAGCAAAAGAAACACATCACGAGACAGTACTTTGTGATGTAAGCAACCACATACACCACTCCCTTCTTCTCCTCTCCCATTCTTTGTCTTTTTTTCTTTTTCCCTTCACCAATAATTCTCTTCTTATTTTATTGCCTTATTTTTTTTTATTTCTCTCTTATGATTCCTCTTTTTGTTTTAACCTTCTTTTTGATTCTTTCTATATATACAAATACAAAACCACCTCTTCCTCTTAACAAACCCCTCTCTCTCTCTCTCTCTAATTGCTCCAATGATGCAAGAGTTAGGCTTAGAACGTTTCTCCAACGACGTCGTTTCCTTAGACCTCACTCCTCCTTCTCAAACCTCATCCACCTCTCTCTCCATCGACGAAGAGGAATCATCTGAGGCCAAGATCCGACGGCTCATATCCGAGCATCCCGTGATCATATTCAGCAGATCTTCTTGTTGCATGTGCCACGTCATGAAAAGACTCCTTGCAACGATCGGTGTCATCCCCACCGTCATCGAACTCGATGATCACGAGGTTTCCTCTCTCCCCTTAGCTCTTGGAGAAGAATATTCCGGCCGTGGCTCCGTCGTTGTTCCTCCTCCGGCGGTCTTCATTGGCCGTGAGTGTGTAGGAGGTCTTGAGTCCCTCGTGGCGCTTCATCTAAGTGGTCACCTTGTCCCTAAGCTTGTCCAAGTTGGAGCTCTTTGGGTATGATCATATTGTAATTTTACTTCTTTGCTTTTTAATAGTATTTATGAAGTATCAAAAGCATAAATTTAGGGTTTCTGTTTTCTGGTTATTATCCGATGATCATGATTAAATACCCATGTAGAAAATGAAATTATGAATAATAATTAAAGATTTGTAAGTAGTAAATTTTATATAATTTGCTTCCTCTCATTTTTCTCTCTCACTTTACTAAAGTATACATTAATTCATCAACCTTAATTAATTTTGAATCTAATTGATAAAGACTAATAAAATATGATCTATTTGTATAATGATTCAATTTTTGGTTCTAGTTTTCATGTTGGGGGGATAAACAAAGATATATATATTTGTAAAATGCAAGATGTTTCTATCAATTATTCTTAGTGTTGGTTCAGAAACAGTCAGTATACTGTGATTAATTTGGTTTTGGTTTGATGAATACTATGAGTAGGATTATAATTTTTAGTGGTTAATTAGTTCATTTGAGTGGTGGTTATTTGTAGTATTGACTATGAACTTCTTGGTACATCCTTCATTATGATTAATGAATAATCATTTCTTTGGTGATTATTCATTTTTGGTGATCATATGAATATGCGTTTTTTTCGATCTGAAAGTTAATTTCATTGTTTAAGTAAATTAATCTAAAGAATAAAGTAGAGAAGGGAGGAAAGGAAAGAAGATTCTACCATTATTTGTAAGGTCTCCAAGCTCTCAGCGTCACGTTAGTTTCCTATTCATGGAAATATTCCATTAAAAGTCGGCATATAGTTGATGAAAAGCTAATAATCCTTCAAAACGAGGATCGACATCTTAATCAACGAAATTTTCAATCAGATTCAATCTCTTTCCCTTAAATTACAAACGTGTCTTGTTAGAAAAGGTACGTCCAAAATTGTAAATACATTTTTTAATTGTTCGGTTATAAGTTCATAGAGTTTTGGAGATGAAATTAATAACAAGTGGAAAATGAGAGACCCACTTTCAATAATTGAGGGGTTTTTTGATAGCGACGCTGGGGCTTAAGTGGCATCTCCAAAATAATCCCTCTTTTATTTTCCTCCCCACAATTATTGAATTTTTATTTTCAAAGATTCAGAAAAGACCAGGATTTTTATTTTTATTTGGAGTTAGGTAATGGAATAGAATGCTATATAATTTCTTTTTACCGGTCGATTTTTTTGTAGTAGGATTAGGAACACTATGGTCAAAAAGTCTATGTTCCACATTTCAAGGGTCAAGATTGACCTATGCCAAATAAATGTATGTCACACAACTACATTGCTAATTCTCCAAGAGAGCTTCGGATGATTTGTTGTAATCTTTTTCTTATGTTCGATGCTTGAGTTTTGTTAATACACAAACCATGTGAACAAGTTTCAAACTAATCAAAGTCACAGACAGACCATTAGACTACATGATATGATCATTCCCCTGCACTGAAATTGAATGTAAACTTCAGATTGTTTACTGAAGAGTCAAGACAGTCATTTTCTTCTCAATAGACCAAATAAATCATTATTGTGTAGACCAAATAAATCATTATTGTGTAGCATGTCTCTCGTATCTTTTATATGTATTACAAAGTATTAACCAAAAAGTTGTATTCACGAAAGAGAACATGAGATTCGTGCATGATTTTTTTGCAAATACCATGCGAGAACATATGGCCTAGTCCCTTGTCTCGACCACATGCTATGGGCGGAGCACACACGACAAGTAAACATATCGAACGACCACATGCTATGGGCATCTCTTTGTCTAATCAAATATCCTTTAACACCCACAAATAATCTGAAATTCAAAATATTAACTTAAGCAGTGAATGGTAAGTAAATAATTTATGTAACGATCTCTTGGGGTTTAACAATTTTGTTTTTCTTTCAAAAATTAGGAAAAATAAACATCTAATTTTTCTCAGCATCGTTACTGAAATGATGATGCACACAAATATCTCTAAATTTCAATACCAATATCATGCAATGAAGTGTGAAAAATAAGTTTTACAAATCAAAATATAAATAAAATAGTGCCGACCTATACAAATTGGTAGTTGTGGAATTGAGATTTGTGTGTGATATCATGTGACATGTCTTCCAAATTAAGGTTATGCTTTTCATATATACTTTTTAATTTGCAAGTTGATGAATACTGATGGAGACGATGACCTCATCAATCATAAACAACAATGTGTCCAACAAATGTTTCATGATATTAATATGTGGAATAATGCAATAAGATATAAATAAACTCTGCCTCCACACCAAAAGCCTCCCCAACTTTTTAATACGTTATTTTCAGTTATATTGAATCGTCTAAATTATTTAAAAGTATACAATTAGTTAATCGTTGTCGTACGTCTTGCGCCATTCGCCTTTCACAGATTATATCTACTAAACAGTCTTAATTTAGATTAGATCAATTTTTAAATTTGGATTCATCTTTCATCATATAAAAATAATGAACCGACTAACATTTAATAATAGTTTTGATATAGGAACTGTTCAAAATTTAAATGAATTATTTTAGTTAACGTTTTAAATAATCTTTTAGAAAATAATTCTTTAATATTTAATCAATATTCAAAAATCAAATTGATTAGGTGTATGTCTAAATCAATTTTATTTGCGTCTATAATACATTTTAAAAATTCATTAAAAAAATATTTTAATTATTTCTAATTTGTCGACTAGACATTGCCACATAAACCAATTTTTAAAACACTATATTTAATACACCAAATAATATTAAAACATTATTTAGTTATTAACTTTGAATGATCCGAAACACTTTGGCATTATATAAAAAAAAAATTACAAATTTACTTGTTTAGAAAATTTTCCTCAATAACAAAACGAAATTCTTCATACTCATCTAGTGAAAGCTAGTCAAAGTTTTAAATAAAATAACATGAAGGAGATGTTTTTAGGCGCCCATAGACTTAGTCTTGACGCCAATCTTCTTCCAAGAAACACTAGGCATGATCTGCTTTGTGTCCACACGATCCTTAAACTGAACAGCAAAGTTAAGCAACGAATCAAGAAGTGACTCAGAGAGATAGTGAGGCTCAAGTCCAAGTTCCATCAGCTTCGTGTGCTTTGCGTTGTAGTAATGTTCTTCCGCCTCAACTCTCGGGTTAGGCACCGTCATCTTTGTCACGTCCAGCCCCAGCTTGGAACCAGCTTTCGTGACCAGTGAAGCCAGTTCGTTAACTGAGAACTGTTCTGTGAATTGGTTGAACACCCTGAACTCACCAGCCTTTGCCGGATTCGCTATAGCTAGCTCAACACATTGTACCGTGTCTCTTATATCAAGGTAGCCTCTTGTCTACAAAGGGAAACATATCGAGTAAACATAAAATCCGGAAGCCAAAATCCAAACCAAAAAACCTGATCCATATCCAATCCCAAATGCAAAAAATATCTTATAGAGTGTTGCAAAACATAATTATTAACTAAATCCAAACGGATAATCCGAAAAACCAAAAAACCCGAAAATGAAGATGAACCCAAACATTCGGAAACCCGATCCAAACCTGAATAGGTACCCGAACGCCCCAAGCCTAATAAAAACCAATAAAATTTCTTGTGAAGACAGACAAGTAAGTCAATTACCTGACCACCTTTACCATAAACCGTAAGTGGATGACCAACAGCAGCCTGCACACAGAACCGGTTAAGAGCTGTACCAAACACAGCATCATAATCCAACCGGTTACGTAACTCCTCATGCATCTCAGTCTCATCAGTCTTCACACCATAAACAACTCCTTGGTTGAGATCAGTAGCTCTGATCCCCCAAGCCTTGCAAGTAAAAGCAATGTTGTGCGAGTCGTGAACTTTGCTAAGATGATAAAAGGAGCTAGCCTGCTTGGGGTATGGCAAAGTATCAGTCCTACCATTGTGTGTTATCGTTATATAACCTTCCTCAATGTCGATATTCGGAGTTCCATACTCACCCATCGTCCCTAGTTTCACAAGATGACACTCTTCTTGAAACTCTTTGATAGCAAAGAGGACGTTGAGAGTACCTATGACATTGTTGTGCTGTGTAAACACGGCTCTAGAACGGTCAATCATTGAGTAAGGAGCAGACCGTTGTTCACCGAAGTGGACAACTGAATCAGGCTCAAAAGACTTGAAAGACTCAGCTAAGAACTCGAAGTCACAGATATCACCAACGTATAGCTCAATGGACTTCCCTGTCAAAGCCTTCCATCTGCTGATACGGTCATGGATGGAGGCTATAGGAGTCAGTGACTCAAGTCCAAGCTGGTGGTCGAAAAGACGCCTTACGAGGTTGTCAACAATGGCCACTTGGTAGTTCTTCTTGGATAAGTGGAGAGCAGTAGCCCAACCGCAGTAACCATCTCCACCAATGACCATAACACGTTTTGGTTTAGAGGATGAGTTGTTGTTGGTGGATGTTTCAGGTGGTGCTTGTTGGCTTATAGGTACAGAAGCTGCTCGGAAGACGAAGCTTCTTCTTCTTGGTTTCTTCTCTTGGAAGAGAAGTCCTTTGAGAGAAAATGTTGAAAGGACTTGAGGGTTGAAGAAGGTTTGGTTTAAACCAAACGGTTTCACAGAGTTCTTGCTGCTACTGTTAAGGGAGATAACTGAAGGGCATGAAGCTGAGAGTAGATGCGACATTGTTAAAGGTTTGGTCTTGATTCAATCAAACACAAATTCACCTGCAGAGCAAAACCAACCAACATCAATAACATAAAGAATCAGCCTTTCTATCGAAGTTGACATCAGTTTATCTAAAGACTAAGTATTTGATCATCAACAAGCAATTCAGCTTTGCAATAAGTATGAAGAAGAGAGAGATAAAAAGACACATTGATGGAGGAATGCTTACAGTTGAAAACTTTGAAAGTGATGGCTTTGAAACTTGTTCAGAGTCAAGAGAGTTGGAGAAGGAGAAGCTTGAAAGAGTTTTGGAGACGAGACGATGAGAGAGATGAGACAGACAAATCATTAATCACTCTACATATGCCCGAAGCATATTCTCTCATACACTCGCTCTATTTTTTAACCCAAACACTTTTAGCTGTCTATCCGTGAGTTTGGGGGCTTAATGTGGGTTGTAATGGGCTTTTCAAAATCACTTTGTAAGGCCTAGTGAAATCTGTTTGACGACAACATGATATCCATATCCACATCCAATTCGAACCGATTTACTAAATGTAAACCGGACATTGTTTTTTTTTTTTTACAATAAGATGAAGGAATGAATTGAGACTTGAGACTAGTGAAATTTATGAAGAAAAAACACCCAAAATTATTTATCCTTACATGCAAAAGTTAACAAGTTATTGATTCTATCAAATACAGCATATCAGTGTTTTTTTGAAGCTTATGATTGTTTTGGTAATTATGTTGTTGGGAGCAAGCTAATGAGGAGCATGAACATTTAGAGCACTTCACGGGATATCTAAGAAGAATATTTAGACTTTTTTTTGGTCAAAAAATATTTAAACTTTTTTAAAAATAGAAAAATTAGAAAAAATGAGAGAGGATAGAACTCGTTTTTTGGAAGAACAACTCTGACAACTTCCTCGGACACCCAAAACCCAATTGTCCACTTATTATTTGATAGATTTGTCAAAATGTACAAATTTATTATTGAACAAAATTATTAATTTTATATTGCTAAAAACTCTAATTGAAGTTCTCAATAGTTGGAAACACTCTTAGAACAATCTTAACGGTTAATATCTAAAAATCCATTTTTAATTTTATAAATACTTATATATTAATATAATATAATTTTATAATTATTTTATTTTTTTCAAAATGTAAATGAGAATGTGGCATATGTCCCTAGAGTATCTTCTGAGATCATAAGCATGATTAACCATGAATTTTTTTTAGGGGTTCTTATTTTTTTATTTTATTTTTTTTTATTTTCTTAAATAAAAATAAAAACAAATCAATAACAGTCCGTCACGTGTCAGTGCAACCTGCAAATAGTGCAAGCAACCAAGGAAAATGAATGCTTATTTTGATCTTTTAAAAATTGGTGTTTAAAATTTTTGTAAAGCCCATTTAATTTTTTTAATTATTTTTGTTAAATACCCCCTCCTAAACAACTTGGTTAATCATGCTCTGAGTTTATGTCTATGAAGAGAATCATATCTCTTTTTTCTCATCTCATTTCATTATTTTAATATATATTAATCGTAATAAATTAAGTGAGAAAATTTTGTTCGATCTGTTCTTAAAACATTTCGATTTTCTCATTTAAAATACTTTTAAGTGAGTATCTCACCATTTAAGAATCCTATTCGTTGAAATATAGTTTCCCATTTTGATTTTTGTGAGATACTCAATGCCAAGAACATTTTTAACGGTCACACTCTCAAAATAAAGTTTTTAAAGATAAAAATAATTTATTTTGTTTAAATGTTTAAAATCAAATGTCTAAACCAATAATTTATTGACATTTGTAAGTAGGAGTTGCAAGGAGTTTCTTCTAGGTAGCTATTTGAAGATTTATTGTTGTTTTTTCTTTGTTTTTTTTATTTCTTTTCTTTTAATCTTTAGATATCTTGTGACATTTCTCCATGCTCTAAGAACCTTTGTAATGAGATTTCTCTAACTTTAAGAACATTCGTTTTGAAACAAGCTAATGCGTAGCATGCAGTTACCAAAAGCAGTAGTAAAATGCAACGTAGTTTGCAAAAGCTTGGTCTGTTGTATGAGTTTGGTGTGGCTACCAACCCAATACGCAAACCCCGAGTTGCCTGTAAAGTGTCAACCCATTTCTACGTTGTTATTAACTTATTAGTCATCTTTTTGTAGGTTGACAAAAAAAACAAGTAGTTTGTTTAAATAAATTTCAAAAAAACAAAAAAGCCATCCCTATGCAAGATAAAAATGAAAGCAAAACATTATTCGCTTCTCATCTTTCTTATATTTATTTTCTTATTTCTCTCCTAGTTGTTAAGTTTGATTTTCGAAGTCATTTTATATTAACACTCAAGTTAGATAGCGATCATTATTTATATTACAAGAATCTAAATATTCAACTATTTCCAATCAGAGTAGGTGTGCAATGACAACATTATATGGCCATCCTCATGAATTACTTGTGACTTTCTCCACGTACGTGCACGCACACACAAACAAAAACACATGCTTAGTTAATATTTTTCCCACTCTTTCTTCACAAAAAGTAAAGAGTCTATACTATATATAAATCCCTAATTGCTAATGACAATAATAGAAACCCTTCAAGTGTAATCATCTAAAGCGAACTCAGTAATGTCTCTCTTACAGGTCTGAAACTAACTCTTCCTCATCAGTTAATTCTTGCCTTCTTCCATCCTTTTTCTCTCACATTCTTTTCCTAGAAAATGTTTTCAGGATTTCTGGCAGTTTCTCCGACCATTATCCTCTGGATTTACAGGTATTCGTTCCCACCCTTCAACTATTTACATGTTTATGTTAAATACCTTAACTTGTCTATGTCATTTGCATCTTGAATTTTTATAAAATCCACAAAAATATCTGAAAATTGCTTTACTTTGATACTAATCTCTAATAAAATGGATAATTTTACTTTAACACCCCTATATTAACTCCATTGTGGCTAATCTTGCAAAAAATAATTTACGTAGCCAATATAATTTCATCTCTTTTGCCATATATCATACCTTTTTGATAAAATATTAGGTTCTATATATCTTATTTCATATATCTTTTTGCCATATATCATATTTTCCCTCCATTTTTTTTTTGTTTTTTCACAAAAACAAAAACAGAGTCGTTCACAACCAGCTGTGACTCCGGCGAGTCAGACCCGTGCCGGGATGATGCGGCAGCTCTCACCCTCAAGTACGCAGCTATGGCATCCATCCTTGTCGCTGGAGCGGCCGGCGTCTCGCTTCCCCTCGTTGGAACCCTCCTCCCTTCAACCGGTGGCCTAATGAGAGGAGCCAAAGCGTTCGCGGCAGGAGTCATCCTCGCAACAGGGTTCGTTCACATGCTCTCCGGCGGCTCCGAAGCTCTGTCCGACCCGTGTCTCCCCGAGTTTCCATGGAAGAAGTTCCCTTTCCCTGAGTTCTTCGCCATGGTCGCGGCGCTTCTCACTCTGCTCGCGGATTTCATGATCACGGGATACTACGAGAGAAAGCAGGAGCAACTTATGAACCAGTCCGTCGAGTCACTTGGTCCGGATCGTGAAGTCGGGTCGGGTCTTCTTAGCTCAGGGTTTCTGAGGGATCAAGAAGATGGTGGGAAGTTGCATATCGTGGGGATGAAAGCCCACGCGGACCATCACCGTCATAGCCTCTCCATGGGTTCTGAAGGTTTTGAGGCTCTAGCGAATAGGAGCGGTGGCGCAGGTCATGGCCATGATCACGGGGACGTCGGCTTGGACAGTGGTGTCAGGCACGTTGTTGTTTCTCAGGTAAAGACATTTCTTGTTACTCGTTTTCTATACTTCTGATTTTGACTTTTGGATTGTTTTATTACAGTATAATGAGCTTAAGACAGCTGACTTCATTCATTCTTACACAATATAGCTAGCTAGGCTTCTATATATATATATATATATATATATATGGTTGAACAAATCCTATTTTTTCTTACAATAAATTCAAAGTCAAAAATATATCAACTGGAATGCGAGTTAGCAAGTGATATTTGACATTTGTTATTTTCAAATGTAGCATTCATTCTATTTTTCCTTCCAAAATTACAAATAACTTGTTAAACAATTTGAAGAAGCAAAGTTGTCTTGTGTTACTAGATTACACTAGTCAAACGATTTGGTTTGTATAATTTAAGGTATAAATGATTATCAATTAATGTATAAGTGACTAGTCAAACGATTAAGGTCATGATTTATTTATATGTTGATGGTACTTTTTTTCTTTTTTCAGATACTTGAAATGGGAATAGTATCACACTCGATAATAATAGGAATATCACTTGGAGTATCACATAGCCCATGCACCATACGTCCACTCCTCCTCGCTCTTTCCTTCCACCAATTCTTCGAAGGTTTTGCCCTTGGTGGCTGCGTTGCGGAGGCTAAACTAACCCCACGTGGATCAGCCATGATGGCTTTCTTCTTCGCGATTACTACTCCAATCGGTGTGGCTGTAGGAACAGCCATTGCCTCATCATACAACTCATATAGCGTTGCGGCTTTGGTGGCTGAAGGAGTGCTCGATTCTCTCTCTGCGGGAATACTTGTCTACATGGCGCTTGTGGATCTGATCGCTGCTGATTTCTTGAGCAAGAAGATGAGTGTGGACTTTAAGCTTCAGATTGTGTCTTATTGCTTTTTGTTCCTTGGAGCTGGGATGATGTCTGCTCTTGCTATTTGGGCTTGATTAGTTTTCACTTCTTGATTTTTCAAAACAAGCTTTTGTTACCTCATAACAAAACATACTTTTCTCCTCCAAAATTATATTTGTGTGTTTCAAATTTTGATATTCGTGTCATGAAGTGTTTATGTTTGTCGTTGTGGTTTTTATATGAAAGTATTCATTGGTGTTGTATTTTGTATAGTCTACAGTCCGTGAATCAAGTGTTACACAAAAAAATAAAGGAAATGGACTTATTGTTTGGCATGGCCCATCAAAATATACTTGTGTAGTACATATACACCTGATACGTCTCCAAGCTTGGGTGTGGGTATTCAGGTAGCAACAAAGAGCTGGAGATTAGGTCATCGAGCTGCAAAGAAAAAGGAGACAAGTCAGTGGAGAAAGAATACTCAGAACAACCTTGATTGCACATTTGTTTTAAGTTAGGGTTCTCTATTCACGTTGTATTTTCTTAACTCAAGGTGTTTGTGTAAACCTAAGAAACTATCACGTTATTGGGTTGTTGTTAACTTTTTTGATCTAGTGAAGCTTGGAAGTAGAAGTTTTCCGGAGACATACCGGTTCAAGACCGGTAACTCTTTAAATTGCTTGTGTTATTTACATTCAGATGTGATACAAGTGCATGTAGTTTGGTTAAGTTTTGATCATATAGTGTGTCAAAACCTTACAATAGGACTAGAAATGTTTGTTATTTGTTGTATACATACGGCTATAATCTGTATTTACAAGATTAAGTAAAGCTTCGGTATGTATAAAATTAGCTCAGATAAATATCTTGAGTCCCATCCATTCATCAACCTGGTTTACATCCTTCCACTTTTCCAAACCTCAAAAACCTCATACACGTATCACAAACTTTCGGCACATGTGGATGTTTTGTGTTTTGTTTTTTGGTGTAAAACACCCAATTAATATGGTGAAGATGTATATAATCTGGCTCTTTAGCAACCACATTATTTTTCCTTGGATACAAATCAAAACCGAAAATCATCATGACACCTTTTTAAAGCAATTCTCCTTTTACGTTTTCATTTTTGATATAAGCCAACAAAACATTTGCCTTGGCAGTATAACTAACACCATATTATAATCCTTTATACATGAAAAAATTCTTCAAGCAAAACAAGAACTTCATGAATAAATTTTCCAAAAGGAGTGGAACGCTTACGAGATTTATTTCTCTTCCAAAAACGAGAATATTTCATTTTCTGTCAGTATGTTTGGAGGACGATGGTTCCCAAGTTGTATGATGAACAGATGGCCAGCCCTATATTAATCTATTTTAACAATTTATTTATGGAGATAAACTCTATGTGAAATAGATGACGCCACCTAATTATTTTATTTTTGCATGTGAACCAAAATATTTACAACTTGTTTGCCATATAATATTCTTTTGTTGCTTTCTTTGTGATTTTTGTTTGATAAAGGTGACAAACATTTTCGTCCACCAAATCCCAATCTCTTCAACTTTAGCTAGCATCCTTTCAAATATTATCTTGAGCTTTTTATTTACAGCATTTCCCATAAATAAATATATATATAATGTTACAATATATATAGTACTTCCTATAATCATTTTAAAGTTTCCTTGTATATTAGAAACAATACTTAGGCCAACATAGCTACATAAATTATACTTTCATATATCTTATAAAGAAATTTTTAGAATAGTTTTTAATTTTTTATCACCAAAATAATATTTAAGGAGAAAAATAACCAAAATATTTTTTATTAAATGGTATAAATATAAATTTATATCTATATGATTAATTAATCTATACTTAGGATATAGAGTTACAGGTTGGGGTTCGGAGGTAAAGTTTAAGATCTTTAAAAAATAAAAATAAATTTTAAAATTTTCAAAAGAAAAGTTTATTTCAATTTTTAAAAAATCTATTTTAGTATTGTCCGAAAAAATTACCCTATCATATATGCGAGTGCATGCTAACTACATCAATAAAACTTAATTATTGATCGTAAAACTACAGTTTTAGTGAGGGAAGAGAACAAATTTATTTAGTTAAGCATATTGCAGAAAGCAGTTTAGTTTTTTTCTTCTAATATTCAATTTCAACATGAAACATTTCTGGTATGAAAGATATATATATATATATATATATAGTTCTAAAACTACATAAAAATTGTAAGCTGAGACTAGAAGAATATGGTGATATTGTGTGTATAGTTTGGAGAATATGCTCTGAATAAACATCTAATTAAGAGATGTCAGAGATCAATTTTAATCATAAATAAATGAATACAATTATCATAAAAATATTAGTCTAATCCTAATTAGATGCAATACACGTGGAATCTGCAAAAATGGTTAGATACTTTTCACCAACCCCATCGCCTAGCCTTCACCATTTGCAAGAGATCCACAAAATTTGATAATTTGAAAAAATCAAAAATAAAAAATAATTCTAAATAGTTTTGCATATATAAACACAGTTTGTCTTGGGACGTGATATACAGTCACTGATATACATTACATATACAACCTCTCCACCATCCAATGCCGAAAAACTAGAAACACATCATCCTCTCCTGCGTTACCTGATCCCCATCTCTCATCACCATGGAGCGCGCACGTAGGCTTGCTTACAGAGGCATCGTGAGACGCCTCGTTAACGAATCAAAACGACACCGTAACGGCGAGATCACCCCTCACCACGTCCCCTCCGTTGTTCCCCACGCTCCGGCTAGGTACATCTCTTCCCTCTCCCCTTTCCTCTCCAACCATAGATCTGTTAATCTCGCCAGACACCACCACCACAACCACCACCAGACGCGTTCGATCTCCGTCGAGGCGGTTAAGCCGGGAGACACTTTCCCGCGCCGTCACAACTCCGCCACGCCAGATGAGCAAGCGCACATGGCTAAGTTCTGCGGATACGATCACATCGATTCCCTCGTCGACGCCACCGTCCCGAAGCAGATCCGTACCGACGCGATGAAGTTCTCGAAATTCGACGAAGGCTTAACCGAGAGCCAGATGATTGCTCACATGACTGAGTTAGCTTCCAAGAACAAGGTCTTCAAGTCCTTCATCGGGATGGGGTACTACAACACTCACGTCCCTACTGTGATCATCCGCAACATCTTGGAGAATCCCGCTTGGTATACTCAGTACACTCCTTACCAAGCTGAGATCTCTCAGGGACGTCTTGAGTCGTTGCTCAACTTCCAGACGATGATCACTGACCTCACGGGGCTTCCCATGAGTAACGCGTCGTTGCTTGACGAAGGGACTGCGGCTGCTGAGGCTATGGCGATGTGTAACAACATTCAGAAGGGGAAGAAGAAGACGTTTGTGATTGCTAGTAACTGTCACCCTCAGACGATTGATATTTGTAAGACTAGAGCTGATGGATTTGATTTGAAAGGTTGTTACGAAGGATCTTAAGGAGATAGATTATAGTTGTGGTGATGTGTGTGGTGTTCTTGTTCAGTATCCTGGTACTGAAGGGGAAGTGTTGGATTATGGTGAGTTTGTTAAGAATGCTCATGCTAATGGTGTTAAGGTTGTGATGGCTACGGATTTGTTGGCTTTGACGGTGTTGAAGCCTCCTGGGGAGTTTGGTGCTGATATTGTGGTTGGTTCGGCTCAGAGGTTTGGTGTTCCCATGGGTTACGGTGGTCCTCATGCTGCGTTTTTGGCTACTTCACAAGAGTATAAGAGAATGATGCCTGGGAGGATCATTGGTGTCAGTGTTGATTCTACTGGAAAGCAAGCTCTGCGTATGGCTATGCAGACTAGGGAACAGCATATTAGGAGGGACAAAGCCACTAGCAACATCTGTACTGCTCAAGTAATTAATCACTTCTTGCTATCTAATGTTGATGAACATTTTATCTCTTTTTCTTGTCATTTTATAATGTTTTCTTTTTATTGCAGGCGTTGCTTGCCAACATGGCTGCCATGTATGCTGTTTACCATGGACCTGCAGGTCTAAAATCTATTGCCGAACGCGTTCATGGTCTTGCTGGCATATTTTCCTTAGGATTGAAGAAGCTCGGGGTTGCTGAAGTCCAAGATCTTCCCTACTTTGACACTGTAAAAATCAAGTGTTCGGATGCACATGCAATTGCTGATGCAGCTGTCAAGAGCGAAATGAATCTGCGTGTTGTGGACTCCAACACTGTGAGTCTCCTTTGTTTGACCTTCAAATGTTTTTATTCGTATAGATAGAGATTTGAACATTTGGGCATGACTGGTTGATGTCTTTCCAGATTACTGCTTCTTTTGACGAAACAACCACCTTGGATGATGTCGATAAACTTTTCAAAGTTTTTGCTTCTGGCAAGCCTGTGAGTGTTGTTCATTCCTATTTTGTTGTTTACTTATTAGTTCAGGAGTCGTTGCATGAAATTTGATTATATCGACTCCATTTCTCAGGTTCCGTTCACGGCTGAATCTCTTGCTCCTGAGGTTCAGAATTCCATTCCCTCTAACCTAACAAGAGAGAGCCCTTATCTCACCCACCCAATCTTCAACATGTATTTTTTTTCTGTTCTTTGAGTCTTGTCTGGTTTATTGCTTGTGGCTTAATAGTCTCTCATATGTATTTTCGTTTTTAACAATGTGATTAGGTACCACACAGAGCATGAGTTACTCAGGTACATCCACAAGTTAGCTACTAAGGATCTCTCACTGTGCCACAGCATGATTCCATTGGGATCTTGTACAATGAAGTTAAATGCAACAACTGAAATGATGCCAGTCTCATGGCCAAGTTTCACTGACATCCACCCATTTGCTCCAGTTGATCAAGCACAAGGTTATCAGGTGAGCCGTTTTCTTGATTCAGTTAAGGTTTGATCTGGAAAATTGAATAGTGAATCTGAATACTTGTTGGCATTTGTATAGGAAATGTTCAGTAACTTGGGTGATCTCTTGTGTACAATCACTGGGTTTGACTCTCTCTCATTGCAACCTAATGCTGGTGCTTCTGGTGAGTATACCGGGCTCATGGTTATCCGCGAATATCACAGGGTAAAGGCTTATATCCTAAATCTTGATTTAAATATTTACTGTAAACAAATTATTCCAATTGTCTAAACTGTAAAATGAATAAATGTATGCATCATCCAGTCAAGAGGAGATCATCACAGAAATGTGTGTATCATACCCGTCTCAGCACATGGGACAAACCCTGCAAGCGCTGCTATGTGCGGAATGAAAATTATTACGGTTGGAACTGATGCTAAGGGAAATATTAACATGGAGGAGGTGAGAAAAGCTGCTGAAGACAACAAAGACAACTTAGCTGCTCTCATGGTTACATACCCTTCAACTCATGGAGTATATGAAGAGACTATTGATGAGATTTGCAAAATAATTCACGACAATGGAGGTCAAGTGTACATGGATGGTGCCAACATGAATGCACAGGTGAGAGGTCTTGATAAAACATCAAACAGAGATCTCGGGGCTTTGTCTAAATTTGTTGTTGTTGGGTTTCGTGTAGGTTGGTTTGACCAGCCCTGGTTTCATTGGAGCGGATGTGTGCCATCTCAATCTCCACAAGACCTTCTGTATTCCTCATGGAGGTGGTGGGCCTGGAATGGGTCCCATTGGTGTGAAGAAGCATTTAGCACCATTTCTTCCTTCTCACCCTGTGGTTAGTCTTTGATCATTCATTCATCACACTATTTATGTTTCTTGGTGATTGGTGATGTGATCTTTTCTTTCAACTTGTTTTCCTCCATTGCCATGGTTCAAGATACCCACTGGTGGTTTCCCGCAACCGGAGAAGGCCGAACCGCTGGGTGCCATTGCCGCTGCACCGTGGGGATCTGCGCTTATCTTGCCAATATCTTACTCTTACATTGCCATGATGGGATCTGGTGGACTCACTGAGGCCTCAAAGATTGCAATTTTGAATGCCAATTACATGGCAAAGCGCCTAGAGGTACCTTTACTTTTTTTAGTAATAAAACAAAACATTCGATGAGGGATGAGTCCAAGACTAAAAGAGAGTCCAATTTATTGATTTGTTTTTAACAGAAGCACTTCCCAGTTCTGTTCCGTGGTGCCAACGGAACAGTAGCACACGAATTCATCATAGATTTGAGAGCCTTCAAGGTATTATTTGAAATGTAAATGAAAGTAGATGTTGAATCTTTGTCTGAGGATTCAAACATAGTTTCTTTGTTCTTTAGAACACTGCTGGAATAGAAGCAGAGGATGTGGCGAAACGGCTAATGGACTATGGATTCCATGCACCCACAATGTCTTTTCCAGTCTCTGGAACGCTCATGATTGAGCCGACCGAGAGTGAAAGCAAGGTACAATATGCTTAAACCTGGGCACATTTATCCAACAAGTTTCAATTTGGATTTGGATCCTGTCAATTATATTAATGGATCTTATATCTTTAGAACAAGTTGAACCGAGCTGAGAGCTGAATGGGAAGCGGACTATCAATAATATAGTTTATTTTTTATAAATATTAACTATATTTAGTTTTAGAATAATTAAATACTTTAAAAATACTATTTATAAGTCAAAATATTCAAAAAAAAATGAATTACTAGAATACTTTTTATCCAAAATATTTAAAATTATCTGAAACTGTTCTAATTTTTATCTGCAAACTGTAAACAAAATCAAATATTTAATCTGCTTTTTTTTCTTTTTAACCCGACTTAACCAAGAAACTGGAACCAAATAGGATCCGAAGTTACTTTGGATGTAAGCCGGTTTCCAATTTCTTATCCGAACCAAAAATTGAAATAACCCAACCAAACTTTTTAAATAATCAAATGGATTCTAAACCTCTATAACTAAAGAACAAAAAAATTAAAAGAACCGAACCAATAACCAAATATTGAAGGCTAAATATGCATACGCAAATCTCTCAGTGACTATTTTTCTCTCAATGTATCACAACTTGATAATAAGAAATGTTTGCAGGCGGAGTTAGACAGGTTCTGCGATACTCTCATTTCGATCAGGGAAGAAATTGCACAGATTGAAAAAGGAAATGCAGATGTCCAGAACAACGTTCTCAAGGTTATTGAAATAACAAAACACTCAATCTTATTTTCATCATCGAGATTCAGACGTTGAGGGGGTTGTTTGTTTGTGTGTGTCATCAGGGAGCTCCACATTCTCCAGCTATGCTAATGTCAGACACATGGAAGAAGCCGTATTCCCGAGAGTACGCTGCTTTCCCTACCCCATGGCTCCGATCTGCCAAGTTCTGGCCAACCACAGGTATTACAAATCATCCTTAGACATAGATTGTGGCATCTAGTTTTTGAAAACATGAGCTTTGTGACAAATGAAATGAAATGTGGAACAGGGCGTGTGGACAATGTGTATGGAGACAGGAAGCTGGTGTGCACTCTCCTACCAGAAGAAGAACAAGTCGCAGCTGCAGTATCGGCTTGATTTACATTAATATCTCATGTTATGTGTCCCCTTTCTCTCATTTCTCTTCTCTCTTCTCTCCCATGTTATGTCCAGTGTTCTTATTATCATACACTTTCTTTCTCGTGCTTCCGTAGCTATGTAACGTTTCCATTGGAATGTTGCTAATCACACCATCCTTCGTTTTCTTTGTTTAATTTAGTTCTATACATCTTACATTCAGTGTTCCCAAAAAAAAAAAAAACATCTTACATTCCACACATGACAAAATGAAAATAAATAAATGATTAAATCAAAACCATAAATTATTAATTGTGTTTATGGGAACAGGAAATATATATATATATATATATATATATATGTGTGTTAATCATTAACATATATATACAAAATAATTATGAAAGTCTAGTTTTTCATGCCGCAAGGTCGATCATATTTTTGAAAGTTGACACAAATGTATATCTCCTCTCTCTATGATTGTAGATAAGACTTTTTCAATAATATTCGCTCTTATCTATAGTCCACGACTTTCCACATAAGATATGTCTGAATCATTGGTCCATAGACGCAATATAAAGTATATATATTTTTTAAATGACTTCATCACTTTCAATGGAACAGTGTACAAATGCGTGCATCAAAAGATATCAGGAGCCTCACATTTTCTACTTACAGCTAACAGTAACCACCAACTAATTTGGGTGAAATACAATCAAGAAACTGGTTTTTCATACGTAAAACCCAAGCAGAAAAGAGAACCAGTGTTGTTATCTCAGTCTTCAACCTCAGTGTTAAATATAAAACTTGGGAATGCCGTCGTCACATCCCTTCAGAAGTTCAAACAGATATTGTTAATGATCATAATCTAAAAGTTATCTTAGATTGAAGAGTTAGTCTAACAAAGAGAAGAGCTATACTTTAGGTAAGGAAGAGTCATATTCTTCAGCAAGGTAGGATGCTTAAGCACATACACTTTCCACTCCTCTTTGCTTATTTTACCGTCTTTGTCTGAATCTGCATCAGAAAATGTCTACAAAAACAAGTTAGAGAAAGATTCAACTTCACTCACTTTATCAAATACACTCACTTTATCAATAATCATGGTCAAAAGTTCATCGGATAGAATCATTTCAGATTCCATCAAAATAGCAGCCACCATTTGATGCACCTACAACATTAACAACTTCAAACTTGCTATTAAGCTCAAAAGAAAGTTTCCAAGTAGCAATGGCAGATTACTTTACCTCTTCTCGCTCAATGAATCCGGTTTGTCTTAGATCATAAAGCCTAAATGCAACTGCCACAGATAAGAAACATATGCTTGATTCTTCCATGAACTATACATATGATAAAGCTTTGCTACAAACTATTAAACATAAAGCAAAGTTTCTATGATCCTTACAGTCGATTTTCTCCTCGACTGGTGCATAGGGATGAAACACACTCAAGGCATGGATAAATTCCTCAAACTCTATCACCCCATTCTTCTTTTCATCAAACAAATCAAAAACCTACCAAAGACATCAAATATATAACCCATAAGTCTCACTCTCAAAAGTCAAAGAAACCATGAAAAAGCTATTCCGTCCCTCTAAAGAACAAACAAACTCACCCTATCAAGAAAGAGGTTCTCACCATATGGAGCTTGGAAAAGCGCTAACCGAAGCTCTTCCTACAAACAAAGAAACATCAATAATCTCACAATCTTGCCATCATTGGCCTAAAGAGAAAAGCAATCCAATCACATATAGAAGCGTAAAACCAAAGGCAATTCATCAAACCGGATCTCTTTCACTAATATACAGAGACCACAAGAAAAGAAACTGACCTTGTGAATCAAACCATCATCAATAATTGAACAGCTCAGTTTCTTGAATAACTCATACAATGCTTCAACTTCATTGACTGAAACTGCATATACACATTCAAAACCAAAGTTACAAACTTTAAAGCTCCCAAACAGATAAAATTGAAAACCCATTGATAAGAAGAGAGAAAACAGACATGGAGATCCATGGGCAAGACGAGCAAGATCCACGTGGTGACATACTTGAGGCGAACGGCGGCGGCGGCGGCAATCGAAGCATTGTCCGACGGTGGAGAAGAAGAAATCAATGATAGCTAAGAGAGGTATAAAGACGGCGCAGACTTTCTCTCCCACAGTAAGAGAGCTTGATCTCTGCTTTTTTTTTTAATTTTAATTACCAAACAAAGAACACATCCAAATCATTACAAATCCAAATTTTAAGAAAAAAAACAGGAAGAACAAAATGTGTTGATGTCTTTTTGAGAAATTTACAGTGGAAACTTTGGACCAGTCCATGACTCACTGATTAACAATCCCTCCTCTTCTTCTTCTTCTTCTTCCTTCTTTGGTCTTTAGAAGATGGTGTTTTGAAAATCACATCACAAGCTTCCAAATCCCCTTATGATTTTTTGGGATAGGTAGACAAATCTCAAACTGTTCAATCACGACTTCAAAAATCTTTCAAATAGCGCAGATCCAATAAGTTTTCATATTTATCCAATCAAATCTACCGTCTCTCCCTCCCATGTGACCCTCTCTCTTTTTTTTAATCCATTCACTATATATCGAGATGGGATTATCTACTTTTTTCTCATTAAGTACCCCATTGGGCCTTAGAGAAAGCCCAATTCAACCCACTTAAAAGTTAAAACCCAATTGTTATTGTAGCTTTTACAAATATTGATTCATAGAAAGCTAACACGCGCTGACCACATGCAAACCTATGGTAGTTGCCGATTCGGCTGGAGAAGGATATCGACCTAACCTTTACAAGCTCGTTCAGACACAATACAAAGACAGTAGAGAAACAACAAACCCGAAACCATGATGCACTTGTAGTAGCCTTATGCGACAAGACAAGACCGGTTCAGAGCATAAGCTAGTGAACATTAACATTTCTAATCTCCAAATTTTCTTAAAATATCTATTTACGTATAACCCATCAAATTTGTTTACTAAATTATTTATAATCTCCAAAATCTTTCGATTAGCCTTGCAACAAGAATCATCAATGATGATCCATCCTCAGTCTTTTTTTAAAAAATGTTTACATATGTACGTATGAGCCGCTATGTTTGTTTAATTTTTTCTAAATATAAATTCATATTGAGTTATTTATAACCTCCAACATTCATCTATGGGCTTACAAGAAACATAGGCTTCGAATGGTAAAAGCAGTTCAAGCGTTGCAGATCAAGCTGATCATGCAGATCAAGCGGATCAAGTGCAGATCAAGCGGATCAAGCGGATCAAGTGCAGATCAAGTAGATCATGCAAGAGAAAGACAGATCAAGCAGATCAAACAATTTAATGCAGTTTAGAATGATAAAAGCAATTCAAATAAAATAGATTATATATAAAATTTATAAAAAAAAATATAAACACAATACATAAAAATAATAAATATTTCACTAGAATCATGTTGATGTAATTTTAAAATTAAAATGTTAAAGATATTAGCAATTAACGAAATACATATATCTTCTGTTAATATACATATTTAAATCACAATACTATGTAATTACATTATACCTATTATAATTAAAACACTGATATCATATATAGTAAATAATTTTGGTACAAATTATTAATATATTTAATCTTTTTCTATCAATAGTACATTTTCATTCTATTTTACTTACAACTTTGATAATACAAAAAACTCTCATGTCTATTTATTTTTATTCTTATTTCGTCATAGAAATATTATATTTAGTTAAATTATTTATATGATGATTGTGTGTTTTAATTATAATATGTATTAATGAACAAAAAAATTGTAATATGTATTATGTCAAAGTATAATATCATTGTTTAAATATATTAATAAAAAATATATGTATTTTGTTAATTGCTAATTTTTTTCGTATTTTGATTTTAAAATTATAATAATATGGATTTAGTTCAATATTATTATTGTATTATATAATGTATTTTAATTTTTATTGCAATTATTATTGTTTAAATATGTAATCTATTTTATTTAAATTGCTTTATCATTCTAACTATAATTAATTATTTGATATGCTTGATCTGCTTTCTCACACATGATCTGCACTTGATCCGCTTGATCTGTATAGTGAGCGAGAACTGCATGCAGATCTCCTGCTTTTTTCACAAAAAGACAAAAAATATTGAACTGCATGCAGATCTCCCGCTAATTGCATTTTAAAAGCAGAAAAACGTGAATGGTGATTTTAGTGCGGGAGAACTGCATGTGCGGGAGAACTGCATTTGTTCTGCCTCTCCATTCATAACCATAATACATCTCTTATATAGGACAATATATAGATACATCATTTTGCTTGTTGCTTTTTTCATTAGGTCATGATTAATACAGTTTTTTTAAGGTGAGATTCTTAGCATAATATAAGATACGTTTTTTAGTTTTTAATTAAAAAAAATTAAGAAACATTTCTTAAATATAAAATATAAAAGATATTTTTTAGTTTTTCTTAGTTAAAAATTAAGAGATATATCTTATATTATGCTAAAACTTCCACTGTAAAAGATATGCATTAATAATTCTCTAAATATACGCACATTTTGTTTTGAGGAATACGTAAAGACGATCAAGCGAGACATAGAAGTTTTGGTGCATCATTTGTGTTATCATCACAACCAGACAGTAGTGGCATCAACAGGAAACCACGTGCCGTTTTCAGCTTACGTTTGCCAAGGGTTGCTAGTTATGAACCGGAAGCCTAATTGTGTAGCCAACCACACAAACCAATCTTCACCCTTTTTGGCTCACGAGACTGCTCTAAGCCTGTAACTATTCACGAATGGAGAGGCAGAACAAAGGCAGTTCTCCCGCACGTGCAGTTCTCCCGTACTAAAATCACCATTCACGTTTTTCTGCTTTTAAAATGCAATTAGCGGGAGATCTGCATGCAGTTCAATATTTTTTATCTTTTTGTGAAAAAACAGGAGATCTGCATGCAGTTCTCGTTCACTATACACATCAAGCGGATCAAGTGCAGATCATGTATGAGAAAGCAGATCAAGCATATCAAATAATTAATTATAGTTAGAACGATAAAGCAATTTAAATAAAATAGATTACATATTTAAACAATAATAATTACAATAAAAATTAAAATACATTATATAATACAATAAATAAACAATAATAAATATTGAACTAAATCCATATTATTATAATTTTAAAATCAAAATATGAAAAAAATTAGCAATTAACAAAATACATATATTTTTATTAATATATTTAAACAATGATATTATACTTTGACATAATACATATTATAATTTTTTTGTTCATTAATACATATTATAATTAAAACACACAATCATCATATAAATAATTTAACTAAATATAATATTTCTATGACGAAATAAGAATAAAAATAAATAGACATGAGAGTTTTTTGTATTATCAAAGTTGTAAGTAAAATAGAATGAAAATGTACTATTGATAGAAAAAGATTAAATATATTAATAATTTGTACCAAAATTATTTACTATATATGATATCAGTGTTTTAATTATAATAGGTATAATGTAATTACATAGTATTGTGATTTAAATATGTATATTAACAGAAGATATATGTATTTCGTTAATTGCTAATATCTTTAACATTTTAATTTTAAAATTACATTAACATGATTCTAGAACAATATTTATTATTTTTATGTATTGTGTTTATATTTTTTTATTATAAATTTTATATATAATCTATTTTATTTGAATTGCTTTTATCATTCTAAACTGCATTAAATTGTTTGATTTGCTTGATCTGTCTTTCTCCTGCATGATCTACTTGATCTGCACTTGATCCGCTTGATCCGCACTTGATCTGCTTGATCTGCATGATCAGCTTGATCTGCAACGCTTGAACTGCTTTTACCATTCGAAGCCTTCAGTTGAGTCAGCTTTGTGTCTTCTTTTTCATGCTTTTCTTTTTTCACTCCCTTCTTTTTGCGTATTGTTCAAGTTACAATCTAGGCACTTATCTTGCGGGCTCTAATGATTTGTATTTTCTCCTCTTTTTTTTTTGCTTAGTGTCTTCATCTATTGGTTTACCGAAAAATAACATTATGATTCCCAAGTAAATAAAATGAATTTAGCAAGAATATGTAGAGCATAACCTGATAGTACGTACTGGATTCAATTAGCTCCATAACATGCAGGTCTTTGTAAGTACTGGATTCATTTACGACTTCTGTTGAGCTTCCTTTGTCTAAGCGGACTATAAATCTTATGATTTAGCCCATAATATTACATTGTCGTTGGTACGTTCTTTTTTCGTTATCTTGTCGTATTATTTGGTTGCATTTCCTTTCTGTCCGACTAGCGAACGGTGGCGCTTAAGCTCATGTACTAGTTACAGAGTCTAGGAACAATACTACAAAAAAAGAAAAGTTATTGTTTGAGATTTCGTTATCTTATCATATTTTAGATATATCTTGAAATTCTAGCAAATACAATTAAGTTCATAAAATCGATCTTTAAGATTTACTTAATATGTTCCTAATTTTTTAGAAATTTTTTTCTTAGCACGATTTTTTTAACAATCATTCATACGCAAAATATTTGTGGTTGTTTTTAAAATTTTTTAATGATTTGGTAAACTGATAAAATAAAACCATATGGTTCTTTTGAAAATAGTCTTTCCTTTTGTTTTATTTTTATTAAATATTATAAATTTGTTTGGCTTACACCCGAAAAGTCCTAGGCATGATAATAATTGATAAAGCACTCTAGCATAGCATCAGTGGTTCAGACGATAGTTCGTAGTGTTGTTGATACAATTAAAATCTTAAATAATATAGAATCAGAAACAAACAGTACTAACATCTGAATATATACTGTATAAATCATAAGTTTTCACTTTTCAGTTTCAAATTTAACTGGTAGCAAGAAAAGTATCCATATCTATAGTAATTAATAAGAATAACCAGCCGAAATTGAAACAAAACAAATATCTTTCATTGGCTTTTTTGTTAAAACGTTCTTCTTATTAAAAATTTCCAATAATAATAGCATAAGTTCAGATGATCATATCCATTATAGTCTACAGCTAGTAGAGCTAATCATTATTAACCGGTATAATAAGACGTTGCATATAACGACACATTGAACCAAAAGAAAAGAAGATTTGATAAGAAAGGAACAATCAAAGAAAAGGCCAAACTTGATTGATATTTTCTCTAAAGTTTACGTAAAAAACTTCAATTTTTTTAAAAAATATATACGTAAAAATGAGATTTGATGGCACAAGACAAAGACACGAGTGGTTAGAAAAGAAAGAAGAAAAAAGCAATAACCCAAATGGATCACACATCTCATCAATTCTCCTTAAATGGCTAAAAAAATCTCACCTCTCTTTACTTTTTTCCCTCTTTCTGATTTGTGATAATTGAAACCAGCACAAGAAGACAAAACCTAATTTTCTTATTATTTTATAAATCGAATTTTTATATATTAGCATGTAAATTTTTGTATATATATATATAGGGACATGCAAATAGTAAAACGTAGTAGGGTCTCTTCCCTTATTTAAAGCCTGCAACATAAATGAGTGCACTTCTCTGTAGTAAACAGTAACACATCGGTCTTCTTCATGTCTTTGGATTTGGTTTCAACTTTCAACCATATACACATGAGCCACATTTTTCTCTGTGATTAACATTTTTAAGAGATATATATGTATCAAATAATAATGAAAATATAAAAGATTTGATTCTGGTTTATCTTTTTCTGAATTTGTTTTTGGTCGGAAGATCTAGTAAATAGTGTGTGATAATAGATTCATGTCATAAACAGAGGGAGATCCGTACGTGTTTTGGCCCCTCCTTTTTCACATCTCTCTTGAATTCATTTTTTTTATATTTTTTCCCTGAGAAATATTTAATTTATTTATTATAAAGTATGCTGCTGCTATGTGTTTAGTCTAGTGGTCTGTCTGAATCTTTGAGTGAGGCAGAAGATGAAGATGATGAGTTTCTTCATGAAAATGTATTAAAAGTAAGGTGAAAATTAAAACCTTTTGTATTGTTCGTGTTCATGCAAAAGTTGTTTAACCAGACTGACTTTTCTCTTTTCCAGTTTTGTAGTATCATCTTTATCTTTTATTTTTTCTTTAATATATAATTATTATTATTTTTGTTGATTTTTCTTTCTTTAGGAGCATAGAGAAGCTGCGGAGTGAAAGTACAGTGTTCTTTCACTGAGAAAGAAGAGAAACAAACACTTTCATCTTCTTCAATTTTAAGTTTTTAACACACGTTTTGGAAATGTTGAGGTAAAAATTCTAGTTGCAACGGCTTGTTTTCTCTGAGATCTTCCCAGAGGTTTTATCAGAGGAAGAAGTATAAAAGGTTAGTTCAACAATTTTTAATGTTCTATGGACATTTGTAGTAATCTAAAGCTTTCTTTCTTTATTAAACTAGTTTACTGTTCTCACAGATATCTTTGAACTATTACTGGTCTGTGCATTATTGAGCCTACTCACTGTCTCATTAATTCATCCTTCAGTTTCACATTTACCTATATGTTTATGAAACAGTTAATGACATAGTTCTTTAGTACTATTCTCCAAAGATTTGGTTTCTGAGATCTTCTGAAAATACTTAAATATTTGTATTATTTGTTAATGCAGTTTCATTAGACACCCAATGGACAACCACAACAACACTTTTAGTTCTCTGGATAATGTCATGACTAATCAATATCCTCTCCTTATGGATTTGATACCTTCAAGAGAAGATTCCACTTCATTTTCAACAATGCTTCCATGGAATCCCATCAGACAAGATCCTCTACAAATGGGTGGATTTGATATCTTCAACTCCTTTCTCACTAACAAATACTTATCATCTTCTTCAAGATCTATCAATGTTCAAGAAACCTGCAATATCGAAAGCTCTGAGGTCATGGCTCCTCCTCCTCCTCCTCCTCAACTTCATCATATGGATCATCTAAGACCATATGATGATTCCTCAAACAACATGTGGAGTCTTGGAGACAATAATGAATTTCATGCATATTCATGCATAGAAGGTGTTGTTGGTCCTAGTGAACCAATAATATCTACATTTGGTGAAGAAGCTTTCCCAAGAAACGAACTCTCGTTAAGTCTTGCCACAGATGTTTCTGATGAGTGCTCGGAGATAAGTCTTTGTGCTGCTACTACTAAATCTAATAGAATAACCTCAGAGCAAGCTTCTTCCAGCAGCAAAGACGTTTCTAATAACGTCTCTCGAGTTATATTTGGCTCCAAGTACCTTCACTCTGTTCAAGAAATACTATCTCATTTCGCCACATACTCCCTCAACGGCTTAGAGAACAATCCTCAATGCTACTTTCCATCTCGAGGAACCGAACCAGAGGGTACAAACTCAAACGAGTTTCTTGATGGTGGTTCTCAAAGACAAGCATTAGAAGCAAAGAAAACTCATCTCTTAGATCTTCTTCAAATGGTATATATATATATTCACACATTTTTACATAAACTAAGAAATATTTACTTAATTTTTTTTTGAGTTGATGTTTGTCTTTAGGTGGATGATCGATATAGTCATTGTGTTGATGAGATACATACGGTTGTATCAGCGTTCCATGCAGCAACCGAGTTAGATCCTCAGCTACACACCCGGTTTGCACTCCAAACAATCTCCTACTTATACAAGAACCTAAGAGAGAGGATCAGCAAGAAGATACTCATGATGGGATCGGTTTTAGAGAGAGGCAAAGAGAAGTCACAAGAAGACTCAATCTTCCACCAGCATTGTCTTCTTCAGCAGCTAAAACGTAAGAACAATCAGATTTGGAGACCGCAACGAGGTTTGCCTGAGAAATCAGTCTCGGTTCTACGTACATGGATGTTCCAAAACTTTCTTCACCCGTAAGACAATCTTTAATCTCTTTATTGTAGTCTATACTTTGTGATGACATTGTTAGCTAAGCTAATGATATTTGTTGTATATAGTTACCCTAAAGATTCAGAGAAACATCTACTTGCTATACGAAGTGGATTGACAAGAAGTCAGGTATGTTTTGACTTTAGATGAACGTATGTTTTGTTACTTAGACCCAAGCAGAAAGTGACATAAGTTGTGTGTAATGAAAGGTATCAAACTGGTTTATAAATGCGAGGGTAAGGCTATGGAAGCCGATGATAGAAGACATGTACGCAGAGATGAACAAGAGGAAGTTGAGTAACACTCACCTGCAAGGTGGCAATGGAGGTAGTGTTATTAGAGTTGCCAAAGACCGTCATGATGAGGCAAGAAAGGGACAAATAAGAGAATAGTTATGTCACAACTTTGTTTACGCAAACGTTGCTATGATTGTCAGACAAAACTATCTACGTAGTATGATTGTTTTTCACCTTTTTGTTATAATTGTATATATATCTTTTCTTTTATCTCATATAAATTGTCGTTTTATATTTGAATCATGGGTTGCCACCGTTTAAAATTTGACAATTTCATGAAAAAGGGTATAAAAGCCAAGATCTAATCACGAATTAATAATACTAGTGAATACAATTCAAAATTGCATTAATATTACTTCCTCTATTACAAAATAATGTATATTTTAAAATCTTTACACATATTAAAAAAACAATCATAAAAGCTGTAGTTGTGTGATACTGATAAAAGCTATGTAGTAATCCTCTTTGGAAAACTCTGATGCGTGTTTGTGGTGAAGATATGTTTCTTTACAACTTTACTACATATTATGATTGTTTTGACTTTTTGTTATAATTGTATATGCAGCTGGAAATCAGATTTATGAGATTAATGATTATGGACAAGAAAATGCAGTTTTATACTCTGACCACCATGATGCTCCTTTATGAATTTGGCTCTGTCTCTTCTTTAGCTGGATGCAAGGAAGATAACCAAGATGCTATCATTCTCCACCTGATATTTCAATATAATCATTACTATTCAAAAATGTAAATAATCATTCAGTGACTCGAGACTAGAAACTCATTTGCGAACTACATGTTTGGCAATGGACAAAAGAATTCTTAAACTTAAGAACACTCTTGATTGCTGTTCTTCCAGAACTGTTGATGTTTGTAGACAATGGCATGTACCGGTTTTGTTATGGTTAACCACTTCTGGGGATAATTGATCTCGCATGTGAAGTGGAGAGGATAAGGACACGTAACGGAAGGGTGTTAGCTTTAGAGTCAGAGCCTCACATTCTAACAGTATGGCTTCCTAATGAAAACCGGCCCGGTTTAGCCATGTATAGAGGCCTTGGGTGATTTTGTCCTTAAAAGCTACGGTGTTATTGCCACTCCTTAAGTCTCTACGCATCAAATCACTTCTCATGACCAGTTCCTTCTCCTTGCTTCTGATGGGGTACGTATATTATATACTTCTCTACCACGAATAAGCCGATCGTAAAGGATAACAAAACCGAACCGCAATTAAAACCGTACCAAACCAACTTATATAGATTTTAGTGTACACGAAAACCAACTAAAATCTGAATTAAATTCATAACTGTGCTTTGTTTTTTGGGGCTTAATGTATTTTTGTTCTTTTTCAGCTTGAATCTGCTTGTAATCAATATGCCCAATGGGCTTCAACTAATAAAAAGTTGACCAAAATAAAAATGCACAACTGTTTTCTCCCTAGGCCCGACTGCTTAATAAGGCATGTATTGACTACAAACTAAAGCCCAAATTTAAAATAACAATTTTACTTATTCACCTGAGTAATGATTTTCTTTGGTCTCTCGTGTGTTGTAAATGTGTGGGATGTACTTAGCAGAGCCGGCTCTAAGAAATCTATGGCTAGAAGCAAATTAAAAAAAAATGGTTATTTTTGTGGGGTTTCGAACTTTGGTTAGACGAAGAAAAACTATAATTTTAGATTTTACCACTAGAGTAAAGAAGAATTTAAAAAAATTGTGGCTGAAAATATTTTTATAATAAAAAGGTTGGAAGCAACTGCTTCCTCGGCTTGGCCCAAGAGCCGGCTCTGGTACTTATTAATGAAGAAGTCGCTACAGTGGTACTGAAGTCGAAGAACGAGGCAGAAGCGGCCAGCGCGGTGATCAAGTCGGCCGCTAATGCATGGAGACAGAACTATCCAACGGCTAAGCTCGATGATATCTCTGTCGTTCGTCTCTCTAATGTCTTTATCAACAAGAGATATTATACTTAGCGGCGTATATAAAAAACAAATCAACTTGCCAAAAGGATAAAGATACTTATGTGTGTTTGGTTATGAGTGTGACTGTATGGTACATATACCGTTGTATGTTACAAGTCGTGTGATCATTGATTTGAAAAGAAACGATAGACGTGTTACGAGCTTGGTGGTGTGAGAGTGTCGTGGGATGAAAGCAACAATGACTTTTGACATTTTGGACACATACGTCATTGGAATCTAATGAACAAATTATTGAAGCTTACTGGAATAATAATTCCAATTTGTTTTTTCAATCTCTCTTCTGTAATTGATATATCAATTTTTTTTGTAAAAGATCTTGCTATATACTTTTGATGATAAAGATAATACTGGTTTCGACATATGGTTTGTAATTTTTTTTTTTTTTACGACTGATACCATCCACCCCCTCTCTTTCTTCTCTTTATGATAGAAGAGTTCTAAATTATTATTTTTTTCTCTAGCGTATTATTTTATAATAAAAATCTTATCTTTTTATTGTAAAAAAATGGAAATGAATAATCATAACGCCAAATAAGTATAGTTTTTTTTTTAAAAAAATTATATTTACTATTCATTACTAAATTTATAAAGTTAGAGCATCATTAACCATAGAATCGTTGTTGGGGTTTTTATTATAAGTTTTATTTTGATTTTTTTTTAAAAAAAAATAAATAAAACAAACTGTAGACTGGCACGTATCAAAAATACATTCTTAATTAAAAAGTTTAAGAAGTAGTTCTTAGTGTTTTAGTGAGCATCAACCCTTAAAAATTCTCCCAAAGAACCTCCTTAATGCTGTTCTTAGGAATGTCGTTTCAAAAAAAATATCTTATCATCTTGTATAATTCTCCTAAGTCAATAGATCGATATAGGGAGAAAAGTATCACGTATGGGATGACTTGATTGATTTTGATTGCTTAGGTTGCCAGTTAAGTTAGTGGATGAAAATAAGTGGAGGAAAGAAACAAAAACCGAACTATATCATTTTCGTTGCTTGTTAGAGACTTGTAAGCAAAAGATTCCATTCACTCTTTTGTATTTTTCCTTTGTGATTCTCTCAATTTCATTTATATCTTTGTTGCCCCCACAAGCTTTTGGCATTCCATCTCTGACTAATAGATTTAGATGTTGGTGTAATCTAAATTTTAGATTCCAACCGAAGATAGGACAAGATTCCTACTGTTTTAGATAACCCTAGTTGGGTGTATGTGACAACCATCTGTTTGCTGTAATTGAATCTTCACAGTTAGTACTTTTTTCTTTCAAGTATGTATCTTGTGATTCTGAGTATGGAAATTTTTAAGGAATGGTCCAAAAAACTTTTAAAAAGATTCAAAGACTCAGAGATATTTACTTTTGTATTTTAGAGATTTTATATTTAAGAATTGGGAGAGATATTTTAAAAACATATTTATAACTAAGATATTAAACATACTATATATCTGCAATTTCAGCTTCATCTTATGTCATCTTAAATTAAAAAAAAATTTGATAGATACATATGGTGATGAGATATGACAATAGAAAAACACTAGACATGATTAAGAGCTATAAAAGAAAATAAAACCAACACGGAATCATTAAAAAGAAATTTGCAACAACTACAAAAGAATGAAATTATATTTAAGCAAATCTCTTACGAAATAATATATTTTCTTGCTTGAGGAAGAATCCATGGCTATAGTGGAGGATGAGAATGTTTCTCCTAGGACCATCCATTTCAAATGTTCACTCGCAAAAGAAAAACCAAACCTAACAAAATAAATTGATCTGGAATCACGAGCTACTAAACCACTTTAACTGAGCAAGAACAACATGTTTCAACATATATTCACCAGGAAAGAGTTAAAAAAAAACTAGGCTTCGTTGAGACGAAAATTATCGTTGTTAACTAAATGCTAAAGAAAGCAAACCCCTACAATTTGAATAGAACCAAAACCAGCAACAAATGGGCTGATCATGTCTCAGTGACAAATCTCCTAAATAGATTTTTAAAGTTTTTGTTATCAAAATTTTTTTTTTTAAAATAATCGAAATATTTTTTTTTAAATTTTTTTAATATTTTTTTTAATTTTAAATTTTAATTTCAAAATTTTAATCCATAACTCTAAATGCTAAATATAAATTAGTTAATCCAATAGTTATAAATATATATTTACATCATTTAATAAAATTTCTTTTGATAATTTTTCTCTTTGAAGTTTATTCTTGTGATAATTTTTTTTAAATCTATCATAAGTATTTTCTCTTTATTATGAAAACCAATATTAGAAGTAAAAAAATGTCACTTTGTGAAGAAAGTTTCAAATTATGTCTAAATATGCAAATCTAAATAAATAATTTTAGCTTGCGTGCTTATATAAGCAAAGACGTGTTTGTTCTCCGATAAGAAGATTCATTATATTGATTGATTGGTTGACAAAAACAAACAAAAGAAACTGATAAGAAAAAAAAAAGATTCGTTATTTAATAGCCCCCCCCAGGCGATTAAAAAGATTCATATCCACGTCACCATTCGCCTATCCAACGATGACAGCTGTCACCGTCGTCGTTCTCCTGCTCTCCTTGATCGCCGTCTCCGACGCAAGACAAAATCCTGAAGATGACGTCATCAAACTCCCCTCGCAAGCTTCGAGGTTCTTCCGCCCTAACGAAGACGATTCCTCTTCATCCGGCACTAGGTGGGCTGTTCTAGTCGCCGGATCGAGTGGTTATTGGAATTACAGACATCAGGTTATCGTTTCAGATTCTCCGTTTTATCGATAAAGTTTGCTCCTTTATGTAATCAGAACTTCGAATTTTGCCTCTCCGATCATAACCCTCGAGCACTGTTGTGAACTGTTTTAAGATACTTATGATGATGAGGTCGTGACTTTTGCAGGCTGATGTTTGTCATGCGTATCAACTTTTGAGGAAAGGTGGATTGAAAGAGGAGAATATTGTGGTTTTCATGTATGATGATATTGCTGATAATGAAGAGAATCCGAGGAAAGGGATCATTATCAACAGCCCTCATGGAAGTGATGTCTATGAAGGAGTTCCCAAGGTTCTTTTGCTTTCTTTGGTTGCTATCTAAAGACTCTCTCACTTAATTGGTTGGGATTGTTATTTGTATGGCAGGATTACACTGGAGATGATGTTACTGTTGGTAATCTATTTGCTGTGATTCTTGGTAACAAGACTGCTGTTAAGGGAGGGAGTGGGAAGGTTGTTGATAGTGGTCCAAATGATCATATCTTCATATTCTATAGTGACCATGGTGGTCCTGGAGTTCTTGGTGAGTTTGGTAAAAGCAAGAAAGTAGGATGGTTTTTGACTAAATGTATTGATGGTTCTTCTTTATCTTTTATTTGCAGGGATGCCAACTTCTCCTTACTTATATGCTGATGATTTGAATGATGTCTTGAAGAAAAAACATGCTTCCGGAACCTACAAAAGCTTGGTAAACCAATGAGTTTTTTTATGATATGTTTTTTGTTGTTGTTGGTACTGCATGTGTGAGTAAATACTAAAACAAGCAAACCTGCAGGTGTTTTATCTGGAAGCTTGTGAATCTGGAAGTATCTTTGAAGGGCTTCTTGAAGAGGGTTTAAACATCTACGCCACAACTGCATCAAACGCAGTAGAAAGCAGTTGGGGTACCTATTGCCCCGGAGAGGAGCCTAGCCCTCCACCAGAGTATGAAACTTGCTTAGGTGACTTGTACAGTGTTGCGTGGATGGAAGACAGGTAAAGCTGACGGATCCCAAGAAGATGATATAAATTTCTCATGTTTTGGAATCTCTATGAATGTCCCATATATCGATTCTGATATGTTGTTTGACATGCAACAGTGGTGTGCACAATCTACAAACTGAGACTCTACGCCAACAATATGAACTTGTAAGCTTCTTCTTTCTCTGCAAATCTTGTCATACTAATTATGAAGCTGAGCTTTCTTAACTGTAACTTAGATTCTTGGCTAATGTGTGCGTCTTGTTTCAGGTGAAAAGGAGGACTGCAGGTGCTGGATCAAGTTACGGTTCTCATGTCATGCAATATGGGGATGTAGGACTTAGCAAGGATAAGCTCGAACTTTACATGGGAACAAACCCTGCCAATGACAATTTCACCTTTGTGGAAGCTAATTCACTGACGCCACCTTCAAGAGTTACAAACCAGCGTGATGCAGATCTTGTTCATTTCTGGGATAAGGTTCTTTTTTCCAATCTTCTTTACATATTTTAGATACTTAAGTTGTTTCTATAGTTCTGGTTTATTGATTAATACAATTCTTGTGCATGCTATTATTTTCGTGCAGTACCGAAAGGCACCAGAAGGTTCCACAAGGAAAACAGAAGCTCAGAAGCAAGTCCTTGAGGCCATGTCTCACAGACTTCATGTTGACAACAGTGTGAAACTCGTCGGCAAACTCTTGTTTGGCATCTCAGGAGGTTCTGAAGTGCTAAACAAAGTACGTTCTACCGGACAACCACTGGCCGATGACTGGACTTGCCTTAAAAACATGGTAAATAAATACCAATCTTATCATCAGCTCTTTACATCATTGCAACAAGATTCATAGGATCTCTCTATATCTGTGAGGCCAGTATTGAAAAACGTTTTGATATGGTCCATGGCATTACATGGATCATGATGTAAGATAGAAAAGTCAGTTTGTGGAGCCCAGCACTCTATTATTAGCCAGGCTGCTGGTTGACGGATAGTAAAGATAAGAAACCTCATAACCTTCATTGTATGTGTAGGTGAGAGCTTTTGAGAGACACTGTGGATCGCTGTCACAATACGGTATCAAGCACATGAGGTCCTTTGCAAACATCTGCAACGCAGGGATCCAAATGGAGCAAATGGAAGAGGCAGCTTCACAGGCTTGCACCTCAATCCCACCTGGTCCGTGGAGCTCTCTTCACCGTGGATTCAGTGCTTAAAAACCCTAAACCCTCTTTGCATTTGTTTATACTTAGTACCAATACCCCAATATTCGTACTTCGATTTGTAATGTTTGAATCATTAATCTCCCTGTATATCTCATTATCATTTCCCTCTTCATTGTGTAATTATAGATTCTCCATTTGCTTTGTACAAATGCTTGTAGAAACTGAAGTTAATGTATACAAGGCTTGCTTATTATGCACGTTCTCCTTGCAATTTCTCAAACTTTGGTTGGCGTTTGTAGCTGAAACAGCTGAAGAACATATGAATTGAGTTTTAGAACATGGAACTTCATTAGAACTTGTGTTTTTTTTTACATACGCAAAGTTTGTAGTGAATGTGAAGATAGAACAATAGACGCCTGACATTACTTGGAGACGGTGAAGCTGGCACGGAAGTTTGATATCATAACAGGGCACTCGCCCTTCTCATCGTACTCTGTGAACTCCTCTCCGCTCGACAAATCAATCTCATCAAACTTGGTTCCAGATTCCTGCTTAGGCCACACAAAAAAAAAACTCAGCTGCAAGTAGTATTAAGCATCAAAGACAAGATTGGAAACAAAGCTTGGAGTTCTCTGTCCAGACCACAGTGACTGTTACAACTTACGGCTTCAGCTTTCCAAAATCCACCAAATCCGAAGTCAATGGGTTCATAGCCTCGACAATCAAACACCATAAGAGGAGCATGTTCTCCAGCCTCAGAATCTTCCTGAGTGAAAGGTCGACCTTTTCCTTGAATCATGGTCACATTCCCTTCCCTTCCACAGAACTTACACTAGAATAACTCACGGAGACAAGACAAACCGTCAAATTCAAGCCAAAAGCATAAAGAACAAGTCCCTCAAAAACATTCATATTATAAAAGAGATGAAGAAAGAGTGAAGATCAATGATTACCTTCTGAACAAGATGACAAGTACCCCTGCCACCAGGAGGAGTAAAAGTCTCATTCAAAGTCACACATGTTTCTTTCTGAGTCACCTCTCCGCATCTTTCACATTTCAACTACACACACACACACATCAAATAGGAGAAGACAAGAAACATGACTTGTTCGTATATACACAAGCAAGAGCAACAAAGAGAACCATCTACTCAAAATAATAAGTAGGCAGTAACACGACCATACTATTTGATAATGCTCACTTATTACAGAACATAAACACTTGGGAAATTTTCTTTCCGACAGCTACCACTGACTGTTAAATCAATCTCAACCTAAACAGTAAAGACCTTAAGCGGTTACAAGGGCCATGAGAGCGTTTAACAGTGAAAGAATCAACCTTTTAAGCCCAAAGCTATGCAGAAGAACGGTTAAACATATAAACAAGTAAACGAACCGGTGAAACGAATCGAAGACTGTAAAAATGGAGGAAACCTTGAAGAGGTAAGGGAAGTTGGAATCATCGCAGCCACCGGAGGGCTGGAGATTAGTGAGATTCTCGAGATCAGCTGTGATCTTAAGCACATAGTTCACCATCTTCTTAAGAATCTTCTTCTTCTTCTGATCCTGGTGGTTTTGGATCTTGAGAATGAGTGAGAGTGCTTTAAAGCCCGGTCGGACCAGTAAACCGATCCGGTTATTGGAAAAACAATTTTATACAGAGGCTGGTGGACTAGAACTACTGATGTCTCATTAGTCACTAGATTATTAGTAGCCCAACAAGAAAATTCAGCCCATTTATAATTTTGTATCTTTTCAAAGTCGCCCAATAATAACTTTTTTTAATTATTTTAAAATGTTTTCTCATACAAAAGCTAATTCAATTTTCTTTCACATTTGTAAAAAATGTACAAAGACATAATGATTTTCTTTTTGACAAATATTATCTAACAAACAATAGCTATCTAGACTTATGAGCACTTATCTATAAACTTTAGTAAAGTTTTTAAAAAATAAGAAAAGTCGAGCGATCCCTTTTGAATTTGGACAGTAAACAGTGTAAATATCTTTGGTCTCCAAGCCTCTGATCTTGCAATGGTTACAACAACATTTTGTTCACTATTATAAAAAACACGTTATAAATCTGTTTTTCTTAGTTAAAATTAAGATACGGTCTCTTAAAAAATAAGAACCCCTTGTTAAGAGACCTGCATTAATCATGCCCTTATAAATCTGTTTTTTTTTTTTTGCATAACAATAAAATACAAAAGCTTGCTCCTATGCTAAGCTTTGTTCCTTTCTGACATTATATGTCACCGCAAGCAAAAAACATAAAGCTCGTGCGAATAGTGGGAACGCACCAACACGCAACCTCTTTAGAGGAATCCATCAACAACCAAACACGTCGAACCAAAAGTCAATCTATTGTCTTGCCATTTGGCTTGACGTCGGTCTCGGAAAGCCACGTACGTAGTGTGCATATAGCTTCATGCCCAATCAATCTCACAGTATTATTGTGTCATTACTTGCACATTATTGTCGTCATTATCATTTTACTTTTTGTTTTTGTAATCAATAATGTGGCGGATACTCTCTATTCTACGTTAATCTTCCAACACATAAAAAATACAGTCCACAAATATATAATCAGAAAAGATTAGTCGTATTCTCTTGGCCACTCTTTGATTAACCGTTTTAACTATCACTTTCGGAAAAACGTCTAGTCATTACTTTGATGTTTTCTTTTGATATATACATACGTAAACTAGATATCTATATTTCCCAACTTAAAATAATAAATAAACTCCAACTTGATTTTATTTGTTTTTTTATTCTAACTTGAAATTTAATATGTTACGTGGAGGCGAAATGTTGAAAATTATATTCTTAGGCTTTGAAAATGGTTTTACTGAAACTTCAACCCATTATATTCTACGGTCAACAATACGTGGATATATTTTTAAAATATTTTTGTTGAACCTAAGGTAAAGTAGTTATATTTTCTTTGCAGAATCTGTTTTAATTTATGAAAACTACAAAATAGTTGATTAATGAAGATTCTTTTTTGGCAAATCTCTTAAATATATATTTTTAAAATTTATCATAAAAATAAATTTTAACTAACAAATAATTAAAATAGATTTTTTTTTTATTTTTAAAATGTTAATATTTTAAATTTTAAATTTCACTTTCAAAACTCCACTCAATAACTCTAAATTTTAATTATATATTAGTTAATTTAAGAGGTATAATTCTATATTTACACTCTTTAATAGAATTTATGTGAATTATTTTTCTATAAAATCTGTTGTGGTGACAATATTTTTTAGATTTATCTAAGATAATTTCATTTTTTTTTGGATTTTTTCCCTTTCCTTAAACTGAAGTTTTCCAAATTTCGCTGATAAATTACTAGAGATTCTTATTTTTATTTAAATGAAAATAAAGTTGGAAGAACAAAACAAAAAGTTTTAATTAAGTTTGGTGGTTTAAACAAACACACGTCATAATCTGATTGGTTAACATAAAAAGAAAGTCTCACGTGTAACGTCGAAAGCTAAAAGCTTTCTAAAAATTTCTCTCCACCATTAACCGAACAAAGCGCGCCTCTCGCTTCCTCCCTTCCCTTCAACCTCTTTACTCTCTCTCTCTAGACAAAACAAAACCAAACCTATCTTCTTCTTCTCTCTCTCTCCTCCCTCCCCTGTTTCCACGACCATATGTTCTAAGCTCTGTTCTGTTTCTTCGTTTTTCTGGTTTTTAATTTTTCTTTTTTCGTAGCGACGCAACGGTTAATGTCTTCGTTTTATAACTCCTCTCATCTGTAGATGATTACAATACGATGAGACTCCATCTCCGTTTCTCCTTCTTCACCGTCCTCTTCGTGTTAACTCCAAATCCGAAACTAATCGCGTCGTGGGACGAGCCTCCGATTAGATACAATCCTCCCACACCTTCTCCGTCCCCGGAGCCTCGCCCGGACGATGAATCCTCCGTTTCATGCGTCGATGACCTCCACGGCGTTGGCTCTTTAGACACCACGTGCAAACTCGTCGCCGATTTGAACCTCACACGTGACCATTACATCTCGGGCAAAGGCAATTTAAACGTCTTGCCCGGCGTCAGATTGGTCTGCCTAATCCCTGGATGTTCGGTTACGGTCAACATCTCCGGGAACTTCTCGTTGGCCGAGAACTCGACGGTTATCGCCGGGAGTTTCCGTCTCGCGGCGGATAACGCTGATTTCGCGGTTGGCTCGGCGGTGGATACTACAGGATTGGGTGGAGAGCCGCCGGAGGGTGCGAGCGGTACGCCGGAGGGAGTGGAGGGAGCCGGTGGAGGGTACGGTGGGAGAGGTGCTTGTTGTTTGTCTGATACGACGGGGAAGCTTCCCGGGGATGTGTGGGGCGGTGATGTGTACGGTTGGTCGTCGCTTGAGAAGCCGGAGGTTTATGGTAGCAGAGGTGGGTCAACGAGCAATGAGGTTGATTACGGTGGAGGTGGCGGCGGGACGGTGATGATGGAGGTGTTAGGGTATGTGGGGCTAAACGGCAGCGTTTTAGCTGATGGGGCCAGTGGTGGAGTTAAAGGTGGTGGTGGGTCCGGTGGCAGCATCTTCGTCATGGCACATAAAATGTAAATTAACTCTTTCTTTAATCTTTCTTTAATGGTTTTCTTTCTTTAATGGGAGAGAGTTTTGATTATTTTAGGATTTGCATTTGTTTAGTGATGTTAAGAAAGAAAGAGTTATTACTCTTCTGATTCCACATTTGGTGGTAACTTAATGCAAACAAAGGTCTAAGGTTAGAAAGCTTAGACCTTTAGTTATTGCTGCATTTAGCATCTTCCTTTTTTGAATCCACTTTGGTTTTGCTTTTCTAGTGAATAGTGAGAAGCTAATATTAGAAAGCTCCAAACTTTAAAAGAGTTAGTTAGAAACCAATCCCTCTATTGTATTATGCTATCTTTCATGTTATGGGTTGATAGATTTTGTATGGCTTTGGTTGTGAAGATGTATAATAATAGCTACTTTGGTTCTAGATTTGATCTACTGTTTTGGTTCATGCCATAGGTCAGGAAACGGTCTTATAAGTGCATCGGGAGGTGATGGTTATGCTGGTGGAGGTGGTGGACGAGTATCTGTCCATATATACAGCCGTCACTCTGACCCGAAAATCTTTATCCATGGTTAGGCTTCAGTTTGGGTCTATAACCCTTCCTTATTGTTATTATGATGATGATAATCTGCTGAGGAGCTTCTTGACAACTCATCTTGATTAAGGGTCACCTCTTTGTTTAATAAGTATTTGTAATTTATCTTTTTGTAGGAGGTAGTAGTTTTGGTTGTCAAGAAAATGCTGGAGCTTCTGGTACTCTTTATGATGTTGTTTCAGAGAGCTTAACTATCGACAACCATAATAAGACTACATTTACAGACACTCTTCTCTTGGAGTTCCCTTACCATCGCCTTTTCACTAACTTATATATCCAAAATATGGCCAAAGTTGCTGTTCCCTTGCGTTGGAGCCGTGTCCAGGTTTGTGAAAATTAGATAGATTCTTGACTTTTTCAACATCATCATTTGGTCATTGGTGTTAAGAAGATTGTTTTATGTACTATAGAGGGTTTATATATATATGTTACTGCTGTTACAGGTTCAAGGATCAATAAGTTTGGCAAATGGTGGAGAGTTGAACTTTGGTCTTGCTCGTTATGGTTCTTCAGAATTTGAATTATTCGCAGAGGAAGTCTTGATGAGCAATTCTGCTATCAAGGTACCCGATTAAACTTGAAACACACATGAGCTTTTGTTTTTATTTCTTACTAAGTGGATCTCTATGCTATGTGTTAGGTGTTTGGGGCTTTACGTATGACAGTCAAGGTGTTCTTGATGTTGAAGTCAAGCATGTTTATTGATGGTGGGGGAGTGACAATGTTGGGGACTTCAATGCTCGATATTAGTAATTTATTGGTGCTCAAGGTATTCTAATTATATTTAATAATATGTTCTTCATTTTGCTGCTAGTATACAACCTTGATGTCCTATTATTTGCTCTTTACTTTTATACAGGAGTCATCTGTGATACAATCCAATGGAAACCTCGGAGTACATGGGCAGGGTCTGTTACATCTAAGAGGTGCTGGAGATACAATTGAAGCACAACGTCTGATTTTGTCTTTGTTTTATAGCATCAAGGTAAGAAAGATGTTGTACATCATACTTTTGTGGGCTGTTACATCTAATGTTATGATTTGTGAAGGTTGGAGCTGGAGCAGCTTTGCGTGGTCCTTTGCAGAATACATCAACTGGTGGCCTGTAAGTTCCGAAGGTTCGGATGATCCTTCAACAAAAGTCATTTATCTTTTATGACATTTTGTTTTCTTGTACTGAGCCTGTAGTTTTTTTTTATGTTTGGTTTTATTTTGAAGTACTCCAAAGCTTTACTGTCAACGTGAAGATTGTCCTGTTGAACTACTCCACCCGCCGGAGGATTGCAATGTCAATTCATCCCTTCCATTCACTCTTCAGGTGCTTGTTTACAGAAGAAATATGAATATGATGAATGAATATGTTCTAATAGTTCTCTGTTGCAGATCTGCCGAGTTGAGGACATTGCTGTTGAAGGTCTCATCAAAGGATCTGTTATACATTTCCATCTGGCAAGAACCGTCGTTGTCCGCTCTTCTGGAACAATAACCGCAGATGGGATGGGTAAGGCACACATACTCATTGAAGATGATTCTCCTGATATGTGTCTACTTTCTGTCATTTTATTTGTTATGTGAAGAAGTTTTTGAGAGATTTGAATATGCACACAGGCTGCAAAGGTGGAGTTGGGACAGGTAGGTTTCTGAGAAGCGGTATTGGGAGTGGTGGTGGCCATGGCGGTAAAGGTGGAAGCGGTTGTTACAATCATACTTGCATTGAGGGTGGTGATTCTTATGGAAATGCAGATCTGCCTTGTGAACTTGGCAGTGGAAGTGGAAATGAAGAGTCAACAGACTCAGTTGCCGGTGGAGGAATCATTGGTAAGTCATGTGGCACATTTGGTATAGAGAAGTGATTTGATTCGCTTTGACATGTTTCTTGCCAATATGCTTACTGTTTCTGAGGTGTATCTCTTCCTAATAAGATTTTTATTACCAATGTGTGAAGTGATTGGTTCTCTTGAGCACCCACTTTCAAGCTTGTCACTTGAGGGCTCGATAACAACTGATGGTGAAAGTCCCAGGAAGACGCTTAAAACCATAAGTAATACAAGTCTAGGACCTGGTGGTGGTTCAGGTGGAACAGTACTGTTGTTCTTACGCACACTTGATATAGCTAAGTCTGCTATTCTCTCTAGTATTGGGGGAAATGGTAGTGTAAAGGGAGGTGGTGGGGGAAGTGGTGGAAGGATTCATTTTCATTGGTCAGACATTCCAACTGGTGATGTCTATCATCACATTGCCAACGTAAAGGGAGGAGTTTATGTAAGGTTTGTCATAAGAAGTTCATACACAACAACCTGTAACTTTTGATACACAATTCATTCTTATTATACTCCAATTTCTATTCTTAATGCATACTCAAAACATAATATATGATTTCTATTATCTATTATAGAGGAGGGTCGGGTGCAAGTGAAGATAACGTTGGAGAGGCAGGAACTTTGACTGGTAAAGCTTGTCCAGAAGGCCTCTATGGTCTATATTGCGAGGTGTGTCTTTTGTTTCTGTCCGTCATAACATTTTTGGTCGTTGGTTTAACACGCTTTTCAATATTTTACAGGAATGTCCAGTTGGAACTTATAAGAATGTTACTGGATCTGATAAAGCTCTGTGTAATCTTTGTCCGGCTAGAGATCTTCCCCATCGTGCTGTATATATCACTGTTCGAGGTACTTTTGTATGATAAACAGTGGGCAGTCAATGACCTTGAATTACATAACTTTGATACTTTTTTCTTGACAGGTGGTGTTGCAGAAGCTCCTTGTCCATATCAATGCGTTTCGGATAGATACCACATGCCACATTGTTATACTACACTTGAGGAGTTAATATACACATTTGGTGGACCCTGGTTGTTCGGAATTCTTTTAGTAGTTGTGCTCCTTCTACTAGCACTTGTTTTTAGCGTTGCCCGAATGAAATTTATAAGTGGAGAGGAGGTACATGGAGCTGCCACAACCCATCATGGCTCTCAGATTGATCACTCATTCCCATTCCTTGAGTCCTTGAATGAGGTTTGCTTAGTCACTCATCTTTCATGTAGAATTTAGTTGATGGGAGATCTTAACTGAATGGAACATACCGATTGAGGAAATAGTATTTGGTTGCTAGTTTCCTTTTATAGTTAATACTTGTGTCTCTTATCAGGTGATGGAGACAAGCAGGGTGGAGGAATCACAGGGTCACATGCATAGGATTTATTTCTTAGGTCCAAATACTTTCAGTGAACCTTGGCATCTTTCTCATACTCCCCCAGACGAAATAAAAGAGATTGTGTAAGTTAACTATTACCTTTTGACGATAGTGTGTTCATGTCTGAAACTTGTTTGTGATATACCATTTGATTGTTGTTTTCCAGGTACGAGGCTGCGTTTAATGGATTTGTTGATGAGATCAATGCCATAGCTGCTTACCAGTGGTGGGAGGGTGCGATTTACATCATGCTTTCAGTTCTTGTTTACCCTCTTGCGTGGTCGTGGCAGCAATCACGTCGGAGGCTGAAGTTTCAGAAACTCCGGGACTTTGTTCGATCAGAATATGACCATTCTTGTCTGCGCTCATGTCGTTCAAGGGCATTATATGAAGGGCTAAAGGTACATATATTATCTATTAGATAGAAAGATAAAGGGCTACTTATCATTTTACGTTGACCTTTATTAGTAATTTTTTACTTAACCTTTACAAAATGAGAAAAGATCTATGGTTATGTGAATGTGCAGGTAGCTGCTACTCCTGATTTAATGCTAGCTCATCTAGATTTCTTCCTTGGTGGCGATGAAAAGAGAAACGATCTTCCTCCTCCGGTTCATGAAAGATTACCAATGCCTTTAGTTTTTGGAGGCGATGGAAGTTACATGGCCTATTACTCACTCCAAAGCGACGATATTCTAACCAGTCTTTTGAGTCAGGTCGGTGTTTTCTTGTTCCATAAGAACTGAGTGTCGATGCCTGTAATATCGTTACTGAACTTACCTTCTTTGTATAGTTGGTTCCACCAACCACTTGGTACCGCTTTGTTGCTGGTCTGAACGCTCAGCTGCGCCTGGTACAGCAAGGGAAACTGAGGTCCACGTTTCGCTCGGTTATGAGATGGATTGAAACTCACGGAAACCCTGCCTTAAAAAGAAATGGTGTGCGTGTTGACCTCGCTAGGTTTCAGACCTCGCCTTCGTCGTCTTGTCAGTATGGAATCCTTGTTCAGACCATTGTTGATGAAGTGGAATCAACAAGGAATGTTAATGAGACAGAACACCAGCATCCATGGTAAGAAATTTAACTTCCCTTCTCTCTACTGTTTATTTTTGTCATAATGCCAAAGATGCAGACATTCTTTGAGTTTTGAATATGCAGGGGGGTACAAGTTGATAACTCGTCTAGTGATTTAAGTAGCTCAATCAATCATTTGAAGCATCGAGACGGCGGAGAAATCATAGACATTGGTAGCTTACAGTTTCTCAAAGAAGAAAAAGATGTCCTCTCCCTAATCTCCTTCTTGATTCATAACACAAAACCTGTTGGCCATCAGGTAAAAGCCTCCCTGTGATTTCGTCTCTGCTTCAAATATTATTGCATTCTATTTCTTCTTACCAATGGTTTTGAAATGTGGTGATGACAGGATCTGGTTGGTTTGGTTATGTCGGTGCTACTCCTAGGAGATCTAACTCTAATGTTACTCACTCTGCTCCAACTCTACTCCATATCTATGCTGGACGTTTTTCTCGCTTTGTTCATTTTACCTCTCAGCATCATTTTCCCATTCCCTGCTGGAGTCAGCGCTTTGTTTAGCCACGGACCAAGGCGTTCTGCTGGACGCACTCGCGTCTATGCTTTATGGAACCTCACATCTTTGGTCAATGTCGTAAGTACTTGTCTTCTCTATGCAAATACTTACTCTTTCTACATGATTGGTAAACCTTTTGTGCCTGATGGGGGATATTGGCAGGTTGTTGCGTTTGTGTGTGGATATATTCACTATCATGGCTCATCAGCTGGAAAAAAGATTCCATATCTCCAGCCATGGAACATTAGCATGTGAGAAGGAGCTTTAAACGCAAACCTAATAACACATTCCTTCTTGCGGCATCAACTAACATTTTGTTTTGCAGGGACGAGAACGAGTGGTGGATATTCCCGGGCGCTTTGTTCTTGTGCAAAGTGTTGCAATCCCAGCTAGTAAACTGGCACGTTGCGAATCTCGAGATACAAGATTACTCCTTATACAGTGATGACTCTGAGCTGTTCTGGCAGTCGTAAGACACGAAACCAAACCATAATTTAATACAAAACACAGGTGAAGGGAGCTGGTTTTTTTATCAAAGGCGTCTTCTGGTCCATCAAGCTGATTCAAAGATTTTTCAGGTGAATATAGCTCTAACTTTTTAGGAAAGTAGTAAAAGGAATGAATAATCCTGAAAGCTCGTGAGAACAAAAATGCATACGCTTGTATTTGATTCCCATGCCAAGATCCATCTTGTGTTTTTGACTTTGATGGATCTTTTCAGATGATCCGGACTGGGATATTTGGTTTGTTGTTTGACATGATGTCTGTTTTTTATTACAAAGATTATTTTCTAGTGGTTCGGTGATTGTCTTGATACCCTCTTGCTGTCATATACAATGTTGTGGCAGCTTTAGTTCTATCCTAACCAATTTACAGATCTCCTGGAACAAGAGCCAGAGCTGATGAGAATGAATCTCTTTGAGCCACACAATCCAAAGAAGCAGCAAATGATAGACGCACACACCCACAAAGAACATCAACTATGATGCTAAACATTAAAAGCTAAAGATCATAAGCTGATAACTATTATTCTCCCGTCGATAGAGTAGAGTGTACCTGATAAGCTCACGCTATGTTTAGAACTTTAGAGACCTCTAATGGCTAAATTGAAACCCTCTCAAGACTACAATTTTATCACCTCTGATAGTTCTCTCAACTGCCTTCATCTTCTTTACTTTCAGAATCAGTATTCAAACCATTGTGTGTTTACTGTTTAGAGTCTGTTTGATAAGAAAATAGAGTTAAATGTCATAGAAACTGAAAGATCCGGAAGAAATGGAGCTCGTAATTTAGCCTCAAACCAACGCTAACATTCTTCAAGAAAAGCACGCCCGAGATTGGTTGCTAGAGCAAGTCTCACAGAACTAACAGCTTGAGCAGACAAATCAGATTCTATGAAGCCTGGTCTTATCCTTGCCATTGAAGCTTCCTGTAGTTTGTTCAACATCAGGTTGGTCTGTGCTACATTCAACAGTGAACGCTCTGGCCAATTCAACAGCTTCAACTGTACAAGAAAACAAAACTTTTAAGCTACGCATTCTCTTCACGAATCAAAGGAAAAGAAGAAACAAGATTTCAAATCTTTACTGAATCATGCAGCAGAGGAAGCCAGAAGCGTTGAGGAGTCGAGGGGCTCTTCATTAGCTACAGTATTTCAAAACAGCAGAGCAATATTAATAGACCTGAGAAATGTTCCTGTAGAAGATAAATATATAATTTAGAATAATGTAATATTATTTACCGAAACAAGTCTCTCCACAGCTTCGTTAGCCGCATCTATAGCTTTTCCATCATGCACGAGCTTCAGTGATCTCTTGAAATCTCTATACCTGGAAAATATGGCAAGTAATTTCTGAGTTAGGACAGATTATTACAGAACCAAAACCATTGGCAAAGAAGTAGAAGACAGATGATTATTACTTGTGAAGAAAATCAAGACCACCAGATATCTGCGAGTCGGAACCCAGCAGTTCGACCAGGCCTTCCCATTGCTGCATGTTTAAAGTATGAAACTCAAAAAAGGACAAATACATAATGAAATATGTTTCGAGTATGGCTTGGAGAATATATATTACCTTGAGACTTTCATCAGACAATGACTTTCCAACAGAATCAAACAGCTGTTGAGAAATCACTTTGAGACAGTGCTCGTCCCGGGCTTGCTGAAGCCAAAAAATCCCAGACCCTTTCCTCCCATGTTTCCAGTGATGCACTCCAGAGATCTAAGCAACATAATTACCTCAGATGAAATATGTTTTCTGTTTTTTTCTCCCACCAATTTTGAGATAAGAAAACACAAGTGTAGAATATGTTTTCAACAAGTCAATACCTTCATAAGTTTAGCGCTGACATAACTAAGTTCATATAGACGGCAAATCTCTAGACTCTGCATCAGGAGAAATATAATTTCCCTGTGAAGCCTTCTGACAAGATGATTTTAAGCAACAATAATAGAGAATGTAAATAGATGAAACCTTAATAAGCAACTGATTGTCTTGAACTGGCTGCCTATAGAACAACAATTCTAATAAGCCTAGCCCCTGTTTCTCGCACGATGATAGATACACAGGAGCTATCTGCAAAAATCCAAACACAAAGCTTCATACACAAAAGGTGCCAATATGATTAAATTCTATGTAGATTTAGCTTGATGCTTTTACAGTAAAGATACAAGATGTCATAAAAGAAAAGGTACCTGCCAAGTCAAAGCATGAGACGAAAGAACTTGAGCATAGACAAGTCTGTGGAGCTCTTCCATGTTGATTCCACCCAAGTTTCGCTGCTCCTCATGTACAAGAACTTCTCCTTCTTCGCTTCCAGCTGTCAATAACTCCATCGCATGTGCAACCATCCTAGCAACATACACAAAATAGCATCCTCCTAATCCGTTTCGATAAACAATATAGCATTCTCAATGGAGTTAGTAACAAAAAACGACCGCCATTCCTACCAGGAGCCAAACTCTTTGGAACACACTGCCAGCACAACCTGCACCATTTAATTACACCATGCCGAATTAGGGTGACAAAAAGCTGAGATAGTTACACCTCTGATTGGGATAAATCCATTTCTGACCTCAGTATTTTCTCCAAGAATTCCAATAAGCAGTCTAAGGAGCTTGTGGGAAGTGTTTTCTGGCTTTGACTGAACACATTTTTGAGCGAGATTATGCATGCCTTCAAGTCCCTGCAATGCCACATGGTATAATACGGACTGAGTAAAAAACAACATGGCTCAAATCTAAAATAGACAAACAATTCACCTTCGTGAATGGCCTCAGATAGAGAAAATGTGAAACGAAAAGCTCCATCCAGTTAGATGTCGCAGCTGAAAGGCAATCGGCATTTCCCATCATGATCTTCAACATATTTCTCAAGCCCTCGCGCGTCTGATGGTGAGCACATTGAACCCAGAAGGCACTGCATTCTAGTTTAGTTATCTGAGACTGCCATTTTTCTCGAGTCTGGAACAAAGTTCACATAGAGTAGGATGAGTCTAGACAACACTGAAAAAAGAAAATGACACATCTTTTTTACATACCTTCATAAAATCAGGCTTTGCTGCAAAGCATTCACCAAACATCCCAGCTTCTAGTTTTGGACGCATCCGTGGCATTTTTGAAATGAGAACAGCGACAGCTTCCACCAGACCATTTTCTGTCTACACAAATTTTTATTACACTATGAATGGTCAGGAATTTGTGCATATACAATAGTACTAGCAAGTAGATAGTCACTACATATGATATGGCATCAATCTCAAACATGAACTACTTTACCAACCTCACGATTTCCTAGCTGGTCTAGTTGATAAGAGCCATGCAAGTGTAACAACTTCACCTGAAAAAAAAAGCATGGGTAGCTTATTCCTCAAACTGCAACTTTTAAAATCAAATTAAACAGAACCCGCTATCCTAAAAAGTACAAACCACTATTTCTAGCCAACCAACTGATAAAGCAGATGACATCACTTCCCAGTATCTCGGATCATCCTCGATGGCCTACAAATGCAAATAAAACGCACAAAGCAATTAAGTTCGCCATCCAATTTTTTAATCAAATTCTCATAGAAGACCATAAGCTCGTGAACAGACCTGTAAGCCAACAAGTTCCTTTTGAAAATCCTCTAGCTTAGAATAGATAGTTGGATGCGAGCTTGAAAGGAGTATATCATAATCCTGCCATGATATCAATAATCAGTAACATATCCTACAAGGTTGAAAAACTAAGATAGAGGAAGAAACTAATTACAGATAGCCAATCAACAAGCCGTTCTGGCAACCAAGACAAACATGTCTTGTCAGCATAAAATATTTCCATCAACTCCCACGCAGCCTTTAAAGAAGTCGGTTCCTCAGCACTCTGCAAATGAAAAAGCTCACACACACTCAAAGCTATAACTCACTTACATAAGAAAGCAAAAGCTTGATTAAAGTTTAGACCTTTATAACTGATCTTGGATCTTCAATCAAAGGAGCAGGAGAAGACACTGAATCACTAAGAAGAGATTTAATCTCCTTGCTGTATTCCATTACATACTCCCACCTGAAACAACACACAACACATATGCATTAAAATAAAAAAACAAAACTTTAAACTGATAGAAACTCGAGTGTGTACTCACCACGCATTCTGGTACAGAGAAGGACTCATATCCATCTTAAACAAACTCGAAACCGAGTTTCTCCTGCTCTGCAAAAGCGCAAACGGAGAGACGGATCCGTAAGCGATTCTTCGCCACTGTGCGTCGCCGATCTCGCCATCCTCTCCGCTAAGCCTCACGTTCACCACCTCACCACCAGCTTCTCCGCCTTCATCGCGTGCCTCCGGGTTCCGTAAAACCGTGACGCGTAGGTTGTTCCCGCATCCCCAGGAGATGGAGAGTCTGTGAACCCGAGACTTGAGGCCGTAGCGAAGAGGATACACCACTGGTGCTTTCTCCTTAGTCGAAAACGGGACCAATTCTCCACCGTTAGCTAATTTTTCGCCGGAATCCGAATTCATACCCGGCATTTTCGGAGCTCCGGTGGCCGTTAGGGTTTTGATCGGGGTTTTAGTGAGAGATGGCTCTAGCCGCCAGAATAATAGAGCGCTCAGGCGACACCAAAACGCACCGTGTTGATATTTCAAGTAATTACATTACTAGGTATATACTTTGAAAGGTTTTCTAAATTAGACCATTATGTTTACGGGATCCATTATGTTTACCGAATTCTTAATTTAATACAAAACAACGCGTCGTTTTTAAGTTTATAAATATGGACAGCCTGGCGTTTAACGTTACAAAAGCTTCTTTAATAAAAACAACGCGTCGTTTTTAGTTTATAAATATAGACAGCCTGGCGTTTTACGGTTACAAAAGCTTCTCTTATCTTTTGTTCTCTTCATGGTCATAGCATTCGATTTTTAAGGCTTAGCTTTGTAACTCTGTCCGCAGAGGAGAAATCGCCATGTGGCCTTCTTCTGGAAACTCTTCGCAGCCTCAAGCTAAGGTACTTAGTTTCTCTCTTCTTCGTTTCCTTAGCTTTGGTTTCCGAGAATTATCTTAGAAGCAAGTTTGGTATCAAAGAGACCAGACTAGATTGTTGAACGACTTCAAGATGTTTTGTAAGAATAACCGTAACCAGTTAATGCTCAAGGAGTAAAAAGTCTGATTCTTTCTAAGTTATTTGGCTTCATATTCCACAAGTACTTATAGGTGTTGTTGATTGGTAGATAAAGTCTACAACTTTCTTGTGTTTTGTTTCTAAAATCTTATTGGGACTGCAACAATGTTAGCTTTATTTATCAGCTGATTCGATCATATCTTAAAATACTCTAGTGTTTTTGAAATTTTGTGGGTTTTTTTTATTTTCCGGTGAATGTGATCAGAAACAGGAGAGGAAGTCGATATCTGAGAGTTTTAAGGTGGAGAATCTGATACCAGGGGTTGTGATAGGTTTCATCATTGGTATGGTGTTGGATTTGGCACAGCAAGTGAAGTTACCTGTGAAAAAGAGCAGACTTTTGTCAAGTAAGACCCAGAACCAAAGTTCTCTACCAAGCAATGGCAGTGATAAAGAGCTTAAAATGGTTTGTATGTCTGTCTTAACCTTCAAGTATTTATATACAAAACCTAGTGATAATACATAATCCGCCCATCATAAGACAGACATATGGGTTTCATGAAAAAGACATTCATAATCAACTGAAAGGATTAACATTAGAGTATAAGTTCAGAACATTTGTGTAACTGATATGAGCTTCTTGTGATCACAGGTTTTAGTAGTTAGGCAAGACTTAAAGATGAGAACAGGCAAAATTGCTTCACAGTGTGCACGTAAGTGTCCCTTGAGATGCGTTTGAAGTTTGAATACCGATGTCTTTGGTGTTAGTCCCAAATGTAAAGTGACTTTCTTTTCTAATATTTTCAGATGCTGCTACCGGCATGTATGCAGAGTTAATGCAAAGGTGATCTCGTCTGTAGTGAGTGATTCGCTTGGTCAATGATTTATCATTCTAAAGCTTACGTTTTTGTGTGTTTTATTCACTATTCTTTCAGCGACCGATACCGTCTGAGGCAGTGGGAGGAATGTGGGCAACCAAAGATAGTCGTCACTTGCAAAAACCAGCAAGAAATGTAAGCTTGACAAAACGACACATCAACCACACATTATAACTTTAGTTCTTATGTCAATGAGTTGTGTTTCAGTAAATGTTTTTCTCTAATATCAGGAATAAGATTGCAGAAGCGGCTGAGAGCGTTGGCCTCCCGACTTTTGTTGTGGCTGATGCGGGAAGAACAGAGGTAACTATAAGATACTTAGTTTTATACTTCCTCCTGCTTGCTTCCATCTTGAAAATATGGTCCAAACGTGAGGATAAAACTAAACTCTCTAAACTCTTGCTTTCACAGGTTGCAGCTGGGTCAAGAACGGTTCTTGCAGTTGGACCTGGTAGAGACAATAGTTTCTTTTTAAAAACTTATGTTTCTAGCTGAAGCAGAACAAATACAGGTTTTGAAGAAAAACTTTGCTTCTCAAACATGTTCGTTATTTTTTTGTTTTGTTTTCTGTGCAGGACCAAAACAGTTGGTTGATTCCATAACCGGTAAGCTGGCGTTACTCTGATGCTGGAGTTTTATCCAGGGCAATGTTGTTGTGTAGTGATTAAACTTTTAAGGCATCTTGTTGGTTAATTTTTAGATATAGTTTTGTAAATCATTCGATTGAGTTCTCTTGACATTATCAAGTTTTTTACCGTGGTAACCAAATGATATGGTTTTTGTTTCTTACATCATCAAGTTCTGACATTATCATTTTCTCTTTTCCTAAATACACTTCTAAGATCATAATTAAAATTAAAGGTATATATAAACCAAATACTGGTGTAAGTTCATCTCAGATACACTATCAATGTAATTCAAGCTCAGTATGTGAGATAAGGAGTAACTTTTGATTAGAATAACTAAATAAAATGTTCTAAAAATTGGTTTAGGCAGTGGCTATATGGGCAAATTGAATCGAAACAAAATATTTTTTTCAAAAAGTTAGTCTAGTCATCCGATTAAACATTAATCTTCTAAAAGACAACTATCACCTAGCATTTTTTAAGCAGTGAAAATAACTAAATAAAGAAAAAAACATAACATGAAAAAGCATAATTAAGTTCCAACTAACCTGTGTTACAAGAAAAAAAAAACTCCAACTAACCTTCAATAATTGGATATACTATTAAGTGTTCGTTGAAAGTCTGATTAGCATAAATCAAACAAATTCAGCATCCATTAGGAGAAATATTCTCTATACTATTATTTTACTAGGGTTGGGCACATAACCCAACCAAACCAATCAATACTAATAAATTCCAACCACAAATTAACTGAAGTTATAAAAATCGACCAAACTCAATTGGAAATCTCTGTGACGATCCTTCATATTCAAAATTCCTCTTCATGAAAAAAATAATACTCCATATCATCATTTTTTATTCATGTATTTATTACTCTCTATTGGTCAATTTTCTTTCAATAAAATGTAGTATCTCTTAATACTTTTTCCAATGTTCGTACGCTATACAAAAGCTTTATATGAGAATCTAAATGAAGAAATCTAGTACCAACATGTTCTGACTCTCAAGACTCATCATTTTAAAGCTAGCTACTACACTTTTTACTATAAACATACTGACCTACTGTGAGTCTGTGAACACTTAGATTTTCACGTCGTACTACGATACTCAGTGTCTAGTACACTAGTGCGTAGATTTATAGAAATTATTCTGGTTAGGGTTTTTACTTACGTGACACAATATGTTTAAATTTTCTTTCTTTGATTTTCCCATTCTTTTTATATTGTATATAGGTGACTTTAAAATGGATTTGCTTTTGGTACTTTCTTTGAGTGACGTCGAAGTCTTCCCTAAAATTCAGAAACGCGACCGTTATGATTCCACATAACTAATTATATAATATATGGGCACCCACATGGCATACAGCATACGCAACATACTCACATGACTCCATAAATCTTTTATACGTGCTTGCTTTTACGTATCCTTTTTTTTTATAATGTATAACATGGGTAACAATGTCTAATGCTCACAACACATTAGACAAATAAAATAGTGTAACAATATAGGTATTAGGCGTTTATTCAGAGAACATATGCATATGCAGTAAATGTAGATAAATGTGAAAGGGATATATACAATCTAATTTGTATATATTGTGAAATGATTATTCATATAGATTAGTACTGTTTTTCGTTTTTTAACACCAACTAAATAATAAACATTATAATGTGATGTATGTGATAATGCATGAGAAGAGGTGATATAACTTTAATTCTATACGATAAACAAAAAAAATATAGTTGAATATTATAGATTTCAAGTACAGTCCGTGGACCTTTGCATATATCTATCACGATAAAATATTTAATGCTGGCTATAAGAGATGACTATCGTACTAACTTTCTCCCACTTGCTAGTTAGGTTTGCATGTGACGAGCACCTCAATCTGCGCCCCATTTTTATGTATTCTTCCACAATTTCTTTTTTCTCATTTTCCTTTGATTAAGGCAATAATACTTATATATACTACTTTTTTTTGCTGTGCGCATTTGTATTTTTCCCTCTATTATACTATGTATATACATCAGACTATAGTATAAGCATCCGATCTCCTCGAATATTGTCAGAATATAAAACGTGAAAGAAATTAAATTCGGGGAATATTTAAGTTTTGCAAAATCAAAGTGAATGAGCATACACCTTGGATCTTGGTGATATTATTTGCTTAACTAAATTTCTATACAATATATAAAAAGACACTAATCTCTATCCATACATATATATATATATATATATATATGTGCAATTAACCTGATCTGTTAACAAATACTACATATTGAGTCTCTTACGTGTATCACATACAATGCCAAAATGGACCCAGTTTTAGAAATATTATGTATTTTCTTTCCATTTAAAACTATTAATTAATCTCAAGTTATACTCTGAACATGATTTAAAATTACAAAAGAAATATACATGTATATGTGTGGAAATATTATATCAAAATAACAAGGGAAGGGAAAAGGAGTAACAACTATTTGGATTTATCCATTTTGGATCCTGATTGTTTCAATTATTTTCTAGATTGAAATATAGTAAGCAGAAACTAATGGAAGACATCGTAGTTAATATGATTATTTAATTTTCACTTATAGAGTGTCCTAAATAAGAGGAATTTATTAAATACCATTAGTAATCTGCAAATGTCAACAAAACAAGACGCTAAAAACAAAAAAAAGTAAACACAACCCATTAAGAAAACTTATTCTTCTGAATTAATCCACGTGGAAATACGAAAGGTTAGATTAAGCGTCTAAAATCAGAAGCCACGTGGTTATTATTATCACGGATTAAGAAATGGTCACCGTTGGATTTAATATCCATCATGAGATTCTCACACCGAAGCTGACTCACCAAATGCTCGTCTCTCATCTCCTTCTGTCGCCGGAGCTCCATCACTTTCCGGTGAGAGTTCGAGTGCCTCGTCATCACGAACGTCGGGCTCGAAGCCGGTCTATACTCTGGCACGAGCCTCCCTGATTTGTACCGTACTCCGCACGCGTTGCACAGCGTCTTAGGTCCCATCGGTCCCGTCCGCCACTGCGGCGTCTTATCCGTCGCGCAGTGGAGACACCGTCTCTCTCCTCCGGCATCGCCGTCGAGTTCTCCGGCTGTGTCGTGTTCTTTAGTTTTAAGTTGTTTCTTCTTGGGACAGGTTTCGTCGGAGCCGGCGATTGCGAGGAGACGGGAAGCCCACGTGGAGGCTGCAGAGCGTGGTCTCTTGCTTCTCGCTTTGGCGGGAACGGACACGTTCGAGTCGTCAGTGTCGGTCGGGATGAAGATTTGATCCAACTCGGGTTCTGGTTCTGGTTCTAGTTTAGTTTGGGTTAAACCGGTGGTTTGAGGTTTTTGTAAACCGGACAATAACTGAAGCTTGTCTTGGTCTTCTTTTGAGAATGATTCTTCCACGAAGTTCGATAACCATTCTAACTCAGCTAAATCCTCACACTGATAAGTGAAGTGATAAAATAAAGAAAAAAAGTTATTATTAATTCAGAACTATTAATATATTGGCTAATTAAAATCCTGAAAAGAAACTCAAAATTTCATTTTTGTAAATACATGATTTTTTTCATTTTTTTAGAATTAACAAATCAACATGATAAGTGAAGTGATAACCAAATAAAAATGTTATTAATCCAAAAATATAAAATATATTGCCTAAATAAGTTACTAACTATAATCATGAAAAGAAACTCAAAAATTCATAATTACTATAAATTAATGATTTTTTTTTCTTTTTTTGTCAGAGCCCTTTATGAATATTACCGGAACACAAAGGTCGTCGGAAAAGCCACTGGCGTCGGTGTAAAGCGAGGAGGAGGAGGAGTTGGAGCAATCAGCAAGATTACCGGCGGAGACGGTGGAAGAGTCAGGAAAGGTTTCAAATCCGTCGTCAGGTTGGCCGTTGTCGTTAGAAAAGTCAAGAAGGTCGTCGACAACGAAAGAGTCGGAGTTACCGGCGACGAGGAAGAGCTCCTGAGTTAGTTGTTGTTGTTCCATTGGTGCAAAACAGAGAAGGTTATTAGTGTAAATAAATGAAAGTAAAAAAAAAAGACGAAAAGGTGAGAGAGTCTTTTTTTTGGAGGATGTGAGCGATAACGGAGAGAAAGAGAAGGAGAGAGAGAGGTCTATTTTTGGGGAGGGGAGAGTGATGTTAGAGAAAGGTATGGTTCATGTGAGGTGAGAACGAGACAGAAGACAGCTAAAACAGAGGAACTTTGACTATTGAGAGTTTTACTCTTCCTTTCTCTTTTTCTTTTTTGTATTATTTAAAACACAACTAAATATCGCTAGGAACATTTGCTTAAACACAAGGGAAGGTGAATCCCAACAACAACAAAAAATATATATTAGTAATTTCTAATTAAAACATTAACCAAGAGTACACAAACCAACAAAGATGTAGATTGGAATTTGGAACCACCGTTGGTTGATTCAATTCATTGGAAGTTTTCGTATAAATACGTATATTTCATTGTATTGTCATATCCATTTGCAGCCTTTTAAGCTATGTAAAATTTTCTAACTGGGTCGAGAATGACAAATATACTATGCTTTGGTAATGGAGAAAGCAACCACATGCAACCAAATTCTACTTTCGACTTGTACTGCTTTACTACCCCGTTGTTAAAACAAAACTTTAATTGTATATTCTTTTGTTCAAATGATATCCATAGTAGCTAAGGATGGTGCTTTAGTGTTAACCTGTTTACGGAGAATGAAAAGGCCGATGGACCTAGATGCTCATAATTATCAAAAAAAAAAAAACAGAAAATTGTAACGATAGCTTAAATTATTGTAGCGTTGAAGGTTTGAACCTTCTTGGAACAATTATATTTTGATTAATACATTGTGTTGGACCAAAATGAGAAAGCTATACTAAAGCCCAATACAACAAAGGAAGCAGGTTAAACAGAGGCCCAGTATTAAAAATAGAAACCCATTTTTAAAGTAATGTTGTTATATGTCCACAAATATCCACACTAATTGTGTTTTTTTTTTTTGTAAATATTATTTGTGTTGTTATTAGATGTTTTAGGAGAACATTAAATAGAAACAACCAATGTAGATGTTTATTAGCTAGAAAAGATCAAATGTGTTGTGGTTTTTAGGAAATATTTATAGAAATTATATTTTTTTATCAACGAAATGGAAGGCTTTTAAAATGATTAGTAATGTGTAATCTTGTTATTGTTAAGCTTAATCAGTAAAAAAAAGTAACAAGCAAATACAGATATAGCCTTTTTAGCTAAATGAAATATTATATGGGAGACCCCAGCTTTGTTAAAGAAAGAGATTTGGTTTGGCATAAAAGTGCGGCCGCCGAATATTCTCCATTAACTATTAATTTTACAGCATATACTTTTCATTATTTTTGTAAAAAAAAGAAAGCAATAATATCATATTCACTACTGGGCCGTAGTGGCCCGTTTAGCCTCGATCCCAGCTTAAAGTAGGACCCACCACTTCGTTGTCGGCCCACGGTGGGCACCCGCTTTATTTTCTTTGTGCGCCTTGGCGTGGCTTTCTATTTTTATTTTATTTCTCTCAGCTTTCTGTTTCTTGTAATATTTTCGGTAATTTTATTTTTATTCTTTAGGTTCCTTTACAGAACTTATTATGTTTTTTTTTTTCTGTTTGCGTATGCCTGGACTGTGGACAATTTAGTACTTTTAAGGTGTTTTAAATGTATATTTTGAATTAAATTTGGGTGGTATTGCAGTGACGTCAGTATGTAAACTACTAGTGTTTTAGGTTTGATATTTAAGTTAAAAAAATGAACATTAGTTTTAAAATTAAGCTCGTGATCCAAGGAGATGAAAAGACTTGGTGAAAGTTTGTCATCTAACTTACCCCATATGGAAGTGAAGTTGAGCTAATAAGAACACGTCACTGTTGAAATAGCCGTCACCGTGACGGAGCAAACGGACGGCACGATCACCGAAAGGGTTATATGTCTGGAGAAGCCAGTTCTTTAACAGCTTCGTCACGCCGAAATATGAGACATTTGTACTGTTCTCACGCGCTTTCTGTTCTTCCTAAAGTAACATACATTCCTCGGTTTTACATTTTGATTTGATAAAGCTTTTTTTTTTTTTTTTTTTTTTTTTTTTTTACGTTTGAATAAATTAAAGTCCACAATACCACTACTCCTAGGGCTCACTAGCAACAAGTTTGTATGATTTATTTTTCGGTTAAAGTATCTTCTTTTCAAGGGATTAACGTTTTTTCCATAAATGATTTTCCATTATTTCTAGGTTATTGTTAATAAAAATTACTATGCAGATTTGATCTTCATACATTTACGAGTTATTGTTGCTATTCACGATAGTTACATAGTATGTGGTATTTTTTTAATTAACTTAGAGACATATATAAAATGATCTAAACTAATCATCCAAAAAATATATTAATTACCAAAGAAAAATATAATTTATAGATAAATTTTATTTTTAAATATTTAAATGAACTGAAAACAAAAATTCATATATATACATAAGTGTTTAGAACAATATGATTTGGTTTTGTGTAATAAATAGATCGAACCTAAAATGTGTCGGCGTCCTAAATTTATTTTTTTACCACTCAACTACAATATCTCAAAAATATTTGGTGTTTTGATATAGATTTACACGGTTAGCTGATGGACTAATCAACTCTTCATATAATTACTTTAATTTAAATTAAATCAAACTTAAACTTTTTAGGTGTTTAAATATATGTACGAGGTGACATATTAATGGCAAAGAATTGTTTGCTTGACACGAATTACGGTCTATGATAAAGCTTTTCATTCGTAGATGACGTGTTGAATTATCATCGCTACTCTGTAGTATTTGTCATCACTAAACCGTTTACTCCTAATTTCTAGAACTTCTAAATTTTTAAATTTTAGGGAATACTTCATCCATTTTATATTAATTGTCATTTTAATTTTAAAATTTTATTTAATTATAAGTACTGTTTTATATTTTTAAAATAAAAATTAAATATTTTTTTCTAGTTTGTATTTTTACTTTTAATTCATTAACTAACAAAATTAAATAAATTAATTTTTAAATAATAATAAAACAAAAATTTAATTACTTTTTTGAATTTATGTACAAAACTTTTAAACAACACTTATAATAAAACAAAGAAAGTATAAAATAAGGTTAATTAAGATGCAGAAATCTCTAATATAAATTCATCTTTGCTTAGTGTAAAACTCAATTATATTAACATCAACCAAAAAAAACAAAACAACAACATGCTATTTGCTAAAAAGCAAACAAAAGCAACATGGGCGCTGTTTGCTTTTTTTTTTTTTTGACAAGGAAAAATGTTCGATCAAATAGTTAAGAAATTATTTTTGGTATCATCCTTGAAATTTTTCTCTCCATGGTAATATATATTCATGTGCAAATAGCACTTAAGATATTAAATAATTGCAAATGAGAATCATTTCAACTTACTATTCTTGATATTGTTTACCCAACTATTCTTGATATTGGGTAATAAATTTACTTTTTTATCTGACCTTGGATTCGTTAAAGAAACAAACCCACCAAACCTGGTCTGCCATTATTACCGTCTTTATCAATTTTGTTTTTCCTTCTGATTCCGTCAACCATCAAAACAACATGTTCATATATTTGTTTTATTTTATCTTTAAATATTTCTTACGTAAAATTAATCTAAGAATATTAATTTGAAAAGTGAAAGAATTATGATAGTTGAGGTGACTTAGCATTGACCCGTGAAACAAAACAAATCAGGTGGAAGGCATTGACTCTTTGCCTTAATGTTGAAAACAAAATGATACCATAAAACAAAAGTTGATTTCCTTTATTTTCTTTGTGGGGGCAAGACTTTCAGTTTACTCATCCTTCCAATAATTTTGTTTTAATCTTCCTCCACCCAAAAAGTTACATTTCGATTAATTATCATTCTCATTTTCACCTTTTTCATTTTACTCTTCCTTTGGAATCTTTTATTAGACTTCATTTTTCCAAAATTAAAACAAGTTTATGCTGTTTTAGAGTAATTGATCCTATTTGTATCATGTTATATATAAATTTACTCATTTAGACAAGTTTCCACGTTATATTGCTACTACGAGGTATCTCCGAAACCCGATTACACTCGGTTATTATCTGTATATATTGATCCTGATTTTATTACTTGTGAAGTGTTTATATACTTATATTTGAAAATTAGCTAGTCTTACATAACTATACGAAATCGATCTCTCACAGATATACATTTCAAGCCATTAACTAGTATATACTCTTTCCAATTCAAGAAAAAAAAACAACTAGTATATATACTCTTCTACAGGGTAAGAGTAATTCAACTGAACGCTGAGTTTTCATAAATCAACAATTTAACAGAATAATTACTTGTCAAACATATATAATATCAATCAGTTAAACATATATATTTTACACACACACTATATATATATATATATAGGGTTTGAAAATAAGAATATACAACCTATAGACGACAAAATATTATGCCATGCACAATAGGACAATATCAAAAGTCAAAACATGATCAAATGGTATAAACTTAGTAGTCATAAAATTAATTATGACGCTCAATATTAGAGAAAGTCAAAACATGATCAATTGGTCTGATTACAACATTGTTTTGGTAAAAAAATATATCATAAGTTAAGTTAAAACTGATTATTTGCTTTCCAGATCTATACTGATGTAGAACTTTGGCTGGCGAATGAAGCCTGTACGCCCGCCATATCTTATATTAGTAATTTTCTTATGTAGTTCGTGTTTTCATGTAGAGTCGCTTGATCGAATTAAGAAACAAATTAAACAAAATTTGCGGAGGTTCAAGATGCGATCATATCATCTTCTCATAGATTAGATGTCACTAGTATTAGTATGGCAATCAAAAAAGATTAAAAAAAGGAGAGATTACGACCACTAAATTAGTGGAAACTTTGGACTTTGCTTGCTTTATACTCTTATGCATACACCTTATTATTAGAAGGTCCACTTTTAATTTCTTTTTCTATATAAGCTTTATGAAAGGTGTTTTCTAGATAATATTATTTATTATAATTGTTTAGAAAAAATAGATATACACATGTTTACATATGCCCGTTGTGTTTTCTTTATAGAAAGCTAACGGTCCTTTAACACCGTTGACATATAAATCACATGCCAATCGACGTTTAAAAAAGTTCCCATTAGAGACCTTATGATGAGTGACAACTAACTTGGTGCTTTATTCCAATATTTGATACATAATAATATCTTAGCTGATCTCTTATTTTTAAAAGTATAAGATTTTAAACTAATCTTAAATAAAATACTTTGAAATGTTAAATATTAACATGTATATATTATCTACCGATGAGATTTAAGTTAAAGATTATAAGTACAAATTTCTTAAGAAAATTTGCCTAAGAGGTTACATGAAGAGATCAGAGTTTCTGAAGCGGACCGCAAGTATATCATATCATGAGTCTGATATCGTCGAAATGGCATAGAAATGAAATTTAATTGGCCTACCAAAGCGATAGAATATACATTCACAGAGATTAGTTAGTATATCCACATCATTTCGTATGGCTCCCCCTTAATATATGGTCCCTTTCAGTTTCAACATGTATCAATTAGACCTGTGCGGGGTTCGCTTTTGGCTTCCTAAATTCGATTTCCGTTGGGAAGAAATTAAGCAATCTGTTCTTGTCCTGGTTTCTGGGGTCATCAAAAAATGTATCAATTGGTTTGTGTCCTTTAATGGAATTTCCAAAGAGAGTTTCTAGCTCTCGAATTTTCATAATTCATATATATGTATATACATATATTAATATTTAATTAAGAATTTCATAATTAAATATTAATATAAATATATATATATTTTGAGAATTCCAAAATTAAAAATCTTCATTGAAGTTGTTCTCAGAATGTAACCTTCCATATATGTTGGAAGGTAGGTGTACGTATCTACATAGGTCGATTGATCCGGGTCATCAAAAAATGTATCAATTGGTTTGTGTCCTTTAATGGAATTTCCAATGAGAGTTTCTAGCTCTCGAATTTTCATAATTCATATATATGTATATACATATATTAATATTTAATTAAGAATTTCATAATTAAATATTAATATAAATATATATATATATATATATATATATATATATATATATATATATATATATATATATATGTATTTTGAGAATTCCAAAATTAAAATTCTTCATTGAAGTTGTTCTCAGAATGTAACCTTCCATATATGTTGGAAGGTAGGTGGTAGGTGTACGTATCTACATAGATCGATTGATTCGGGTCATTAAAAAATGTATCAATTGGTTTGTGTCCTTTAATGGAATTTCCAATGAGAGTTTCTAGCTCTCGAATTTTCATAATTCATATATATGTATATACATATATTAATATTTAATTAAAAATTTCATAATTAAATACTAATATAAATATATATATACGAGTACCTTTGTATATTCAGTAGATACTTTGAGTATCTAGATACTCGTTACACTTATGAAAGTAAGAGTATGTATCCTTATGAAGAATATATCCTCAAAATTTGGAACCTCGATGTGAAATAATGAGCAAGGTGGGAAAATCGTGCATGGGCTTGAATGTAGTGTGCCTTATTACAGGGGACAATACAAATTCTTTTTTGCATGCATGTCTCATCTAGTTCGCAAAATTTTCAATATAAATATGGCATTTATACAACAATGATCATTTATATTATGAAAATTTCTAAGTTCATATATCAGGAATGATGATGACTACATGGGGTTTTATCTGCGTTACAAGACATCAAGGACGCATGCAACTTTTTCATCATTCTGTCCTTTCTTCAACTACCATCTAATTTTTCTATTGATAAGGTATATTGCTTACTTGTTCCGAAAAAAATGTTTTAAAGTGGAATTGGAAGTGTGTTTGGGTTCCTTACTTTCTTTTTACGTCATTATTTTTTTCTATATCATCGGTACATGTAGATGCCTCTATACATGCATGCACAACGTTAAGATTCTCATGTAGAGGCCTAAGGGCATCATTAACCCTATAACCCCAAAATGGGGTTCTTATTTTTTTTATTTTTTATTTTTTTCTGATTAAAAATAAATAAAATAAAAAAATTAAAAACGAACCAATCGCGGGATGCCACGTGTCAGTGGGGCCCGTAAACAGTGTAAGAAACTCTCTAAAACCGGTTCTTATTTAGTAGTTTTAAGAAGCGGTTCTTACACTGTTCATGGGGCCCACGTGTCAGTGGGGCCCGCGAACAGTGCAAGAACCCCTCTTAAGACCTTGGGTTAATGATGCTCTAAGCATTACATGTTGAATCTTCAGTTAAAATATGAATAAAATAATTTTAGAAACGAGAATAAGGTGAACTGTGGACTATGATGAACTGTGGAATATTCAATACTACTTGTTTTGTGTTTATGATGATGACGACGTGACGTAGTTTAGGCGATACTTGGGAAATATTATTGTGTGTGCATCTTTTACAGTGTACTGGAACAGAAACACTAGACAGAAAATGAAAAAGGAAAAAGAATGAGAAGTGGTGGTTGTCTGGTATGAAGGGTACTCACATCTCTCTTTTTCAACACAGCCCGACACACATGTCTTCTCTCATTTTCCATACACACATTTCTATTTTATTAATTCATAAATTAAAATGTAAATAAAAAAAAAGAAGCCCACCCACCCATAAACAAAAGTTTTTTTACTCTCTCTCTCTCTCTCTCTCTCTCTCTCTCTCTCTCTCTCTCTCTCTCTCTCTCTCTCTCTCTCTCTCTCTCTCTCTCTCTCTCTCTCTCTCTCTCTCTCTCTCTCTCTCTCTCTCGCTTTCTCTTCCCACTACAAATTGTTATATACAAGTTTCACAAATCTTTGACTCTTCACGTTGTGGATCTATCTAGAGAGAGAAAGAGTGTGTGAGGAAGAAAGTGGTTGAACTGTAGCAGAGTCTAAACGTTTGAATCTTGTAGTTCCCATTGTGAAGCATGCTTCCCCGTTTTTTCCCAAGGAAGTTACTCATCCATTGTTTATAGAGAGAAAGATTGATCTAGAGGCCTTTGGAATTTTTAGAGAGAGAAATTCTCAGAAGGGTTTGTGAGAATTCACAGCAAGAACAAGAAACTTCTCTATATCTTTCTTTCTTTGCTTCCAGAGATCGTGTTGATCAGAAACAAGTCTACGGTATAATAACTTTCTCTCTCTTTCTTTTCTTCTTTATCGGTTAAAAGGTTTGGATCTTAATCTTTGTTAGGTTCTAATGGAATATGCAGAAGAAAGTTATTATTTATATGCTGTCGTTGGTCCTTTTTAGGATCTCTTTTATACTTTGAGCCATGAAGCCATGATCATAATAAGCATTCATAATGTCAAGAATACATCTCAAATTTTTATTTCTAGAGATGTAACGTTATTGATTAATTACATCTCAAGTTTTACTACTAAAAATAAAAACATGGATTTTTTATGAGAATATCAAGAAAAATAATTTGAAATATACCAAAAAAGTTCACACTGTAAAGAATACAAACATACATACATATGATTTTTTTGGATTGTGTTAACTAATTAGTTTGTTTTCTTTGTAGAATCAAAGATGGGAGGAGGGAGCAATAGTAGTCACAATATTGACAACGGGAAGTACGTGAGGTACACTCCTGAACAAGTGGAAGCTCTAGAGAGGCTCTACAATGACTGTCCTAAACCAAGCTCTATGCGCCGCCAACAGCTAATCCGTGAATGTCCTATCCTCTCCAACATCGAGCCTAAACAGATCAAAGTCTGGTTCCAGAACCGCAGGTACATTCTCCTTGCACTTCTCATCGTTTCTTCACACCCAAGAAACTCTCTAGGTCGTGAGATTTATTGACTTTGGTATTATTATGAGCTTGCAGGTGTAGAGAGAAGCAGCGTAAAGAGGCGTCGCGGCTTCAAGCTGTAAACCGGAAGCTAACGGCGATGAACAAGCTGCTAATGGAAGAGAACGACCGGTTGCAAAAGCAAGTGTCTCACTTGGTTTATGAGAACAGCTATTTTCGCCAACACCCTCAAAACGTATACATATTAATTCATCTTTTGATTTTTTAACCTATGAGTTGACGCATAAGTTATGTATATTTGATAGTCTCTCTATGGTTTCTTGTGATTGGTGAATAGCAAGGGAACCTGGCTACCACGGATACGAGCTGCGAGTCAGTGGTGACAAGTGGTCAGCACCACTTGACCCCTCAACATCAGCCTCGTGATGCTAGCCCTGCTGGGTAAGTTATTTAAAATCACTAAACAAAATGGCAATACCGTACAGGCAAAAAGTTTACAAAATCATTTAGGAAATAGACGAATTAACACAAAACCATTTCTCCACATTTTTTTGCACATTAATTTCATATTTTATTCAGCCGAAAAAATTGACCAAAAAAAAACAACAAAAAAAAATAGACGAAAAAGATATTTTTTTAAAAAATACCTTAGGATAACATTTTAAAAAAGCATTTTTTACAAAAATAGTTTTCAAGAAGAAAAATAACCAAAATAAATTTTATTAATGAGTATAAATATACATTTATACCTTTTGGATTAATTAATCTAGATTTAAGGTTTAAAGTTATGAGGTGGAGTTTTAGAGATATAGCTTAAAATAAAAAAATATAAAATTTTAATTTTTTTAAAATAAAAAAATATATTTGAATTTTTTTAAGGTTATTTTTGTGACAAAAACTTAAAAAGGATTATTTAAGAGATTTGCCTTAAATTTTTGGTTACAACTCTTGATCCCCCCATTCAAAGCTTCCAACTTAATGAGTATCTTATGTCTTTCTGCAGACTATTGTCTATTGCAGATGAAACTTTAACAGAGTTCATTTCAAAGGCCACTGGAACCGCCGTAGAGTGGGTCCAAATGCCTGGGATGAAGGTACTTTACATATAAGTCTCTAGCTTGTCTTTATTCTTCTATATATGTTCAATCATCCTTCATTAATGTTATACTGACTAGTGAGTTTGCAGCCTGGTCCGGATTCCATTGGAATCGTTGCTATTTCTCATGGATGCACAGGAATCGCAGCTCGTGCTTGCGGCCTCGTGGGTCTTGACCCCACAAGAGTGGCAGAGATCCTTAAAGATAAGCCTTCTTGGTTGCGTGATTGTAGATCTCTTGATATCGTTAACGTCCTCTCCACTGCAAATGGTGGAACCCTAGAACTAATCTACATGCAGGTACTAATTAATGAATGATGATAATATAAGAAACTACAAAAAATCATATCCAAACAAATGAAACAGAACATAACTAAAACTTCCTCTTGTTTCTTTTCTTTCTTATTAAAAAGCTTTATGCACCGACAACGTTGGCACCAGCTCGTGATTTTTGGATGCTACGTTACACATCTGTAATGGAAGACGGGAGCCTTGTGGTATATTATCTTAACACCAATGTTTTTGTTTATCTTTTTGATCAATGGATGATAGATATTAAATGAACTGATGCAGATATGTGAACGGTCGTTGAATAATACACAAAACGGGCCAAGTATGCCACCATCTCCTCACTTCGTTAGAGCTGAGATTTTACCAAGTGGATACCTCATTAGACCTTGTGAAGGAGGTGGATCCATTCTTCACATTGTTGATCATTTCGATCTTGAGGTACAAAACCTTCACCATTTACATCATTTATTCGGTCTGAATGTGAAGTGTTTCCTCTGTTTCTTTCCACGTTCCATACTTCATGTCTTAATATAACTTTTATTTTATTAAACGTGGTTGAAATCTTTTGTAGCCATGGAGTGTGCCTGAAGTTCTTCGTTCTCTTTACGAATCTTCAACGTTACTCGCCCAAAGAACCACCATGGCCGTAAGATTCATAGTGTCTGAAACAATCGCAACCTTGTTCTTGAAAAGAGGATATGTAAGAACTTATTGTGTCTATTTGCTACAGGCTCTACGCTATCTGAGACAAATATCTCAAGAGATTTCACAGCCTAACGTATCTGGTTGGGGAAGAAGACCAGCGGCTCTTAGAGCCCTTAGCCAAAGACTCAGCAAGTAAATATATAAAACTGCTCAAAAAAACTTCAAAACATGTTTTCCAAAACCTATACCTAAATTGTGTGTATATTCTCAGAGGATTCAACGAAGCAGTCAATGGGTTCAGCGATGAAGGCTGGTCGATGCTAGAGAGTGATGGTATTGATGATGTTACTCTTCTTGTGAACTCCTCTCCCACAAAGATGATGATGACTTCAAGTCTCCCATTTTCCAATGGCTTCACTTCTATGCCTAGTGCGGTTCTTTGTGCCAAAGCTTCCATGTTACTACAAGTAATTATAAGCTCATAAATTCATATTCTCAGTTTCTTCATTTTGATCTGCCATTAAGGATTAGTTTTGTTTGTGTAGAATGTTCCACCATCGATTCTTTTGCGGTTCTTGAGGGAACATAGGCAAGAATGGGCAGACAATAGCATCGATGCGTATTCAGCTGCAGCCATCAAAGCAGGGCCTTGTAGCTTACCAATCCCTCGCCCAGGGAGCTTTGGTGGTCAAGTCATTCTTCCTCTAGCTCACACGATAGAGAATGAAGAGGTAAGAGAACTAATCCTAAATATATCAAATCAATAATATTACGTTTAATTTGTGAAGATAAAAGAAAAACTAATTCATTTTTGTTTTTGGCAGTTCATGGAAGTGATTAAGCTTGAGAGCTTGGGACATTACCAAGAAGATATGATGATGCCTGCCGATATCTTTCTTCTGCAAGTAAGACCTCATTGTTTCTTTCCTTTTTTTTTTTAATTTTTGTGTGTTTATATTTGTATTAACAAATAGACGTCATATCTTTAAAAAAATACTAATACTTGAGACCCAAGTCTCTGCCTCTCAGTGATTCATCTTTTATTAGTTTTGAGTTTCTTCTGCTTCTCAGTGTTTTATCTTATTGCAATTAGCTGTCCTAATTATGATTTTAAAATAAATTGTTTGGTTGATGATTTAGATGTGTAGTGGGGTGGATGAGAACGCAGTTGAATCATGCGCAGAGCTTATCTTTGCACCTATTGATGCATCTTTCTCTGATGATGCCCCAATCATTCCTTCAGGCTTCCGCATCATTCCCCTAGATTCCAAATCGGTATGTTCATTTCATATTAGTACTATAATTAACAACATATATAGAGTCAAAGGGACTAATCCAATAAAAAAAATGTTAATAGGAGGGATTGAGTCCTAACCGAACGCTAGACCTAGCATCGGCTCTAGACATAGGGAGCAGAACAGCCGGGGACTCATGTGGAAACAGAGGAAGCACAAAGTCAGTGATGACAATAGCGTTTCAGCTAGCTTTTGAGATGCATATGCAAGAGAATGTAGCCTCAATGGCTAGACAATATGTGAGAAGTGTGATCGCTTCGGTCCAACGGGTCGCGCTTGCTCTCTCTCCTTCTTCTCATCAGATAAGCGGAGGCCTGCGGCCACCACCAGCGTCACCTGAAGCTCACACACTCGCTCGTTGGATCTCTCATTCCTATAGATGTTACCTTGGCGTTGAACTACTTAAGCCTAATGGAACTGATCTTCTCAAGTCTCTTTGGCACCATCCTGACGCACTCATGTGTTGTTCACTCAAGGTCAGTTTTCTCTTACTTTGTTTTTGTTCGCATGCATCAGACAATACTATATTTTCCTTAGTTTTGTATTTATAATAAATAAAATTGTGAAAATAATGAATTAATGCTTAGAACGTTGAAATTAAATGTATGATTTGCGCCTAGCGATCAATGATGATACTTATACGTAGTTTTGAATTATAAATTTTCTAACGAAGAAAGTGGACTGGTTTGATCATTGCAGGCCTTACCGCCGGTATTCACATTTGCGAACCAGGCCGGTTTAGACATGCTGGAGACGACGTTGGTGGCACTTCAAGATATCACTCTCGAGAAAATATTCGACAACAACGGGAAGAAGACTTTCTGCTCCGACTTCCCTCAAATCATGCAGCAGGTACGTTTGATCGAGCTAAGCATAATATAAATATAAACATTATTCATTCAAAAAAGGTTGAAACATTAGTTGTATAACGATGAAATGTATGTCCCGTTGATAAATCATAAAGATGGGGGTCGTAAATTAATAATGATGAAATTACAGGGGTTTATGTGTATTGATGGAGGAATATGCATGTCGAGCATGGGAAGAGCAGTAACGTACGAAAAGGCTGTTGCATGGAAAGTGTTAAACGACGACGAAGATCCTCACTGTATCTGCTTCATGTTCCTCAATTGGTCTTTTATATGAATTTCTTATAAAGTTTTTTTTTTGTTAATTATCAAAACACAGAGACACCTTTTCTTCAGAGAATATATTTATATATGTTCTTAACACCTAGTTCATTTGTATTTAATTAGTTATATAGTCCGGAAAATGACTATCATCATCTCTATTTTTTGAAAGGTTTTATTTTCTTTTCTTTTCGTACCAACACTCCCGTTTGTGTTAGCTTGTTAGGTTATGAAGTGTTACGTGAGATCCCGTTTTTTTTTGGTATGGAGAAAATCATGATTTTACTAAATTGGAATATTTACTTCAAACCCCATTGCCTTCGAGGTACGCGAACAAAAGGACCACCATTTCTCTATAGCTGAATCCTTTTAAAGAAACTTAATTTGTAAACGTAACATTTTTATTCTACAATTACTAACTAGAACCGAGTCTGCGTGGGTGATGGCTATTTATTCACGAAAGCATAACGAGTGCATATGGCCCAAGCGAAGTCTAAATAAGTTGTCCAGGATCTTGTGGTAAAGGAACTAAGCTAGACTGAGAAGCTAAACATATTTCAGATTTGATCCACCAGCATCGTGAAACTAAATCACATAGTTACGGATACTTACAAGGATCCGGTCCAAATAAGTTTATGGACTCAGCTGAGGTGTCCGCCATCACGAGTTCGAGTCCCGGCCACGGGATGCTTTACGCCATATAAGGTATTAGCGCCGACTGGTCCCGGGGCTGGGGGGATTAGGTGGGTCTACAGCCCAGACAACTCCTGGTTAACAAAAAAAAAAAAGTTTATGGACTCATTAAAACCAACAAGGAAGAACACTGACGTATAGCTATTCCCACCACGTATCGGGGGAATCTATTTCCGAGAGAGACTCATAAATTCGCAAGGCTAAAGCTATTGATTCCTTTTGAAAATGAGCGTATTTAATGTCGCTGGTTCCAATAAAATTCTTAAGAGATACTAGTAGTACCAATATTTTCTGTGGTTAATACTCAATACTCTCTCTTTTAATTAATACTAGTAGTAGTAGTTTTTTAAAAACTTTCACATATATCAAAAATTTAATTTTTAACTATATACTCCGTTTATTTCATAATAAATGTTATTTTAACATTTTTTTATTGTTACTTTAAAAATGTCATCTAGAATTTTAATACAAATTATACTTATTTTCAATTTAAAGTTAATTGTAAATTGCATTGATTTTATAAATAATTTTATTTTATCTTAATATTATTGATCAAATATGTGTAAATAATAACAATTTAAACACATTTCAATTACTTTTTTAATCTGTATGAAAAATGTCAAAGTGATATAGAAAAAAATATTATTAAAAAACGGAGGTAATATACAAAAGCCCACCATAAAAGAAAAACAAGAAATACATCATTTTATACCAAATAATCCTATAATTTTAAATCAATAGTAATTTTGTTTTATCAGTTAATATTTTTAAGATCTAAAACTCTTTATAACTAGTTAATACAAACTGCATTAAATCTATTTTTATGGAACCAATGAAAATGTGACATTAGTAGTATTCCTATAAGAAAAGAGGAATATAGAACATTTTTGTATGGTTAGTAATCTTTTGGAATATATTTCGTATATATCTTTTATTGTTTGAAAATCAGCTGTTATGAACGTAAAAATCAAGCTAAGTATAATGGAACAGGCTGTCCAGTGCCAACAGAAAAATGTAACGAAAAAATTACTCATTCCCTACATGAATGTATGATGTTTTAGTTTTTTTACTTGTATACAAAAAATGAATGTTCTACCCTTAATTAATACATTTTGTTTTAAAAGCAAATTTAAAAGTATAAGTGGCTGAATTTTATTAGAACCCAAATAAAACATTAAATTAACTAAAAGTAAATTTTAAAAATCATAGATAAAAGTAAATATCTAATTTTTCTTAATATATGTACATAACCATAAAAATTATACATTTGTATCCAGAGGGAGTATTGTTAGATTGATTCTAATGAACTTTCATAGAATCATAGAACACACCAAGTCATATGTAACTTTATTTCACTTTTTAACTCAAAAGTATCCAGCTTAATTCACACTGTAAAAAACAATGATCTTTCACATATTTTTATCATGAAAAACATACACAAGATTTTACAGATTCATTTCCATTTTATTAGCCATATGTTTAAGACAAAACCCCACGTAGGCTTCAAGGTCTTCCTTCTTCCAACCATCAACAGGATCAGACACAAACAACCACTCGATCCGACAGACTTTTCCACCGTCCGATTCATCTCCACCGTCCACTTCCATTACTTTGACCGTCGCCACGTAAGATCTAAACCCCACGTTATTCTCGAGGACCTCATAGCTCAAACACCGTCCGATTGGATCAATCTCGACCAAACGCTCCTTAGCCCATTTGGTTTCCTCCTCTTTCTTGGTTGTGGTGGAGGCGCAGTATCGGACCATACCCGTCTGACCATCGGTTCCTTCGACACGTCGACACGTATCCACAGTTGGGAACCACTTGTGGACGTTGCAAAAATCTGAAACGACCAACCAGGCTTGCTCCGCCGTGACACCGTTGACTTGGACGGCTTGTTTGCCTTCCCACTTAGACGCTGCCGTTTCTTGTTCCATTTGACCGACGACTTTGATGATTGGTGTCTTGTAGTTAGTGCTTCGTTGCAATGTGGTTTGTCGAGGAGTTTGGTGGTAGCACGAAGCTATTTATGCTCAAAGTCAAGCGTGTAATGGATTTATATAATCATGATTTTACCTTAATTATAATTATTAACCAAGTACAGCCCAATAAATCTACAAAGCCCAAAACTAAATCCAATAACGACGCATGCATGGTCCAAATCTCTTTACGTAACCCACAAACGCAGGTTACGCAACCCAAAATCTCTAACTATTTTCTTAGATTTTCTACATCTTTGGTTACAATGATAGTGGGATGTATATAATAAAAAGATTCAAAGTAACAGTGTTATATTATATTAAAATTTTCTATTTCTCTCCAAACTAAAACTTTTCAGACCCACTATCCGACACTGCAAAGATACTCCACTAATATAGAAATTACTAGACATTACAATTTTTTAGTAGCAAAAGTAGGGATCCTACATCGTCTTAGCCATCATTAGATCTAAACCGAAAGTGTACAGAAACCTTACAAATATGTGTACTCAAAGTGAGATTATAAGTTTATAACCAAGCTTTTGTTAACTAAAATATAGAAGGATAATGTTTGGCCACCGGAAGTGCTAAACTTGCGTATTATCCGGTGTGCATATGAACTCACCAACCGCTGAAAAATTAGACCTACCAAAACTCATGAAACTTGATTGATTATCTTTTAGCTTAATAGCTTACGGACTATTTGCTGATATTGAATCAGTGCAAACTAATTTAAAAAAAGGAAAACTAAAACACGAGGTCGAATGTATTACTATTACAACCAAAACGAGTTACTCTTGTGGTAAAATAATTATAGTTGTAACTATCGATTCGAATTAGAAATGATGTTTTACGCAAAAAATTGTATTAGCACCGGATGATCCCAGACTTAAGAAAATTATCTGGATCAAAGATTCAAACACTTTTTAGTTTAAAAAAAATGTATGTGAAGTAACACAAACGTACTAGAGTTGGAACTACAAGGAGAATCAAGAACATAAATACATGAGAAAGGTTTATATATCAAAATAATAACATTTAAGTATCAAGGAACAACCTATCGATATAATCCTAACACGATCAGACCCATTAGATAATTGTCCATGTGGCACACATATTTTGATGATCTAATAAAGAATTTTTGCAATAAATGAAGGGACTTTAATCGTATCCTCATGATGTAAATAAATACATATTCAGGTAAATATCATTCATCTCTTAAGATAAACTGAAAAATGTAAAATGGTTCTCTTAGTTTTTTATTTATTTATTTATTCCAAACACTAGGACCCTATTCTTTGAACATAGCCATTAGAGTCAGCAACGCCATCGATTGCCTAAACCTTAAAATAGACTAGTTTATTCAGGGAACAAAAAAGAAGGATAATTTGGAATGACTAATGATGACAATTTTATGTGCAAATTATTAAGCACTCATTGCTCAACAAAATGCCTGAATATTTACAGTATCTAGGCCAAATTTTTGGTCGGATAATGTTGTTTTTATATCCTAAAAATTATCTCGTTATTTTATAAAATATGATGATAAACAGTAATTTCACGCTTCATTATATAATACAGCTAGTGAAAAGCCACCAAAAAGTTCAAGTTACATTCAACTTTACGTGAGGGTTACTACTATTCACATATTTAACACATCCATTCAGGTAAAAGTGTCATCACTATTCATCTGCTTAAAGATTATACTTGATTCTTCGATAACATAAATTCCCACATACTATATTTATTCTTGTTTAATCAACCAAATACCGTTTGGTCTATTTTTGTAAAAGCATACTTTTGGATTCAAATCCAGTTTTGTCATGGTTCTTGCAACTGTTATTTTCAAAACTATTTATTCTAAATCGTTAGATATATTATCAGTGACTTATATACTTCGTTAATTAAAAAAAAATCAGGACATGAACAGAATGACAAGTTTTGTAGTAATATTAAAATAGTGTCGACCGTTGAAGTATATATACGAAACTTGGGAGCCCGAGACATCCAAGTTGGACGAAAACAGTTCATTCTTTTCCATTTTTCACAAAGAATATTTGTTTATTTAATTTTCTTGATAAGATTTTAACTCTTTCGACAAAGCAATCAAAATCAACTTTTCTGATTAATAATAAATCAAAATATGACCAATGGAACCCTACCCGTATTACACACTTTTTGCATATGCGAACAACTTAGAGGGACTAATACAATTACATACCAAAAAGAAAGAAAGTTTAAGATATTTATCAGTTCTTTATTTTTTTCTACCTGACTAAAAAAAATTAATTAAAGTAAAGACATAGAAAAAGAAAAGGAAACCAACTATTAAAATCCAAAAAGACAGACACGGTTCAAATAAAATTGGTATAATGCAGCTGTTATCATTACACTATTTAAATATTGTTTTGCTTTAAATGTGAATTTATATTCTAAGTAATCGAGTCGCTTTATTGATAGTAAAGATCATTCTTCAGTATCTGTATTTACCAGATATTTTCTCCAATGGCCAAACATGTTAGATTTACTAAGCATTACATAAACTATATAGAAATGACTGTTTACGATTTATTTATTTCTATTCTTTCAAATAATTTACAATCAATTTCATTATGTTTATAGTTTTGAAGTTTCTATTGATCTCATTCGTAGCAATTCTTATGTGGATTCAAAATATTCGGGCTATAGTTTTTATATCATTAGTTTATGTTTTCTACACATGGGAAATCCATTAACATTCTTAATAGATCTTTTAATATAAGAAATTCTTGCTATATGTTTTACTTTGGACAACACAATATTCTGATGAAATATAAATTATATCGCGAAAAAATAATTCTAAAGAAATAATCTATAGTGGTGAGGATTCGATCCATTAGTTAGAGACTAGAGTTTGATTTATTTCCTTCTTATTTGATTTTGGCTGGTCATATGTGGTAAAAAAAAACATAGAATGGAATTAGCTTGGGTTTCCACATGACGGTTACAAAAAAAAATTATGAAATATTTGCTATTTTAAGTGAATATACTAGTTGTTTAAATCTCCTACGCATAATTTTAAATCATCAAACATAATTAATTAGTAACACAACATTTATAAATTAAATGAGTATTGAATAACAACGGTGTATTCATATGCTCATAACTCATTTAAGGTTCAACACTGAATAAATAACAGTTACAAGAAATGTATAAGTCACTATTTCAAAAACAAAAATCCGAAATAGTTTTGTTTCATTTATAAAATCAGTGCTATCAAATTGTCAATTCTTATAACCACAACTTACAAAGAATATACATGGAATTCTATTATTGGATAGTATGAAATTACAAACATATTATGATCTATATTGCATGGAGTTCTTTTTTTTTTTGTTAATCACAAAACCATGGTGGGAGACTGAAACAAGAGGAGTCTCTTTAAATAAAATCAAGAATGGTTTTAATGGTTGAGATAACAACTATTGGACCCATCAACTTCTTTGTTATAAAACTCCTATAGAGGAATAAATTATAATGAGTTTCCGTTATATAAAGACCATCATAAGTTTCATCATTAATCCCACTTTAGTTTCTTTAAATCACATCCCTTCAACCTTACGCCAACCTCCTCTCTTTCTTTCTCTCTTTGTCTCTTTCTACCTTTCTCTTACACATATGCAAAGACACGAGATGGATGCATGTTCAACAGTCACGACCAAGAAGCTCTCAAGACTCGCGAAGCTAATCCTCTTCACCATCCAGAAGGTCTCAGACGCCTCACGTCACAAACTCCAAACAACCCTCGACCCACAACTACTAGCTAAACGTGGCAAGACCCTACGCAAATCCTTAAACGAAGCCGTTTCAACTTCCCACTCCCACATCACGTGCCGTCCCTCCGACCACGACGATGTCCGAGCCTCCTTCATCTCACCTGTTCCCATCCAGCTCGACTACGAGTTCAGCTGCAGCAGCACCCCACCAAGACGTTCCCACGCCTCGTCACGCAAACCGCTCGTCAACAAACGCCAACGTCACGCGTATATGCGCTACAACACGTTCCCTAAGGCTCGAGATCCCGTCAGGGAACGACATGCGGCTGCGGCCGTGTTTCCAGACGTAGCTAGCAGCGTTGGAACCATGGATAGCTGCCACGTGGACAGAGCGGCCGAGGAGTTTATACAGAGGTTCCATAGGGAGCTGAGGTTGCAGAGGTGGATGATGGCTCAGGAGGTTTAAAAACATTTCATTCAGCCTCACTTTCGTTACACCAAAATATCAATCATATGAGAAAAAAATAATATACTGTAATATGTTACTTTAGTAGTCTTGTTTTGACTTTGTAATTTTCCTAGTTTTCAGTTTTTTTTTTTAAATCTTTCTTTTGTTTGAGTAATCAATGAATCGATGATCGTGTTTTAGATCTGCTTGGAAAAATTGTAGGAAAATCAATATTCGAAATAGATATTTTTGTATATATTGGCATATATATATGAATATATCTTTTACACATTTTTTTGGTGAAATATATCTTTACACATGTAACATGTTCATGACAAATTTAAAATACGATAGATGACTATCAGTTTTATTTTTCTTTATTGGTCCCTTGGCTCCTTATAGAGTGTGATAGTACCGAGCCTTCGGGGAGAAAATATCCATACATGCGTTGAGTTTGTTGTATGTTATGTTATGATAATATTTAATTTGTCGCTTACTAAGGTTTGGCCATACATAGACATAAACGACAAAGTTTATCAGCCAAATGATGTGGAGAAGGATCCATCGTTGTAAATCTAATCCCAATAATTATAACCTATACTTCGATTGCATTGAAAATACAGCAAAGAAAAAACATCACAATTATTATATGATATATCTGAAAATTGGTAATAAGATTGGTAGAGTCCAACAAGTCAAAAATTACTGTAAAAGATTCTCCAAAGTATAGCATCACTCCACACGAATCCAACTAAAGACCTAGAGGGTTGAATCGTTATATTTTGTTTTGCCATTAATTGTAAAAGCTTCCCTAATGTTTTAAAACAATTTACTTTGTGTGGGAAGAATACACACAGTAGCATATGTCTGGAATATCCAATGAAACTAACATTTTCATTTAGATGAGTAATGGCTGTCTTCTACATTATGCATATTCAGTATTATCTTTTTTAATTCAATCATGTTGTTTTGCACATCATGCTGACTTGATATATAACACCCGTATACATAAATAAATATCAAACGAAATGTGTAAAAACACTTTGGAATAATATCTTGTTTATATAATATTCTGATCGGGACACTTTGTCACGTAATGGATGTTGATATGATTAAAAAGCTAACCATCAATAAATGAAACTAAGAAGTAGCTATCCATTTGAAATGTGTTCTGTGATTGAGTAGGTCGTTTTCTTCTTAGACTTCAAATCTATGGCATGTTGTATAGTTTTTAGCAATATTCTAAAAATCGCTGATTAATAAATGATTATTGTTTAGACAAATATTTAGACCAATTTTACATATATCCATACAGATTTTTTTAAATTTGATTTAAAAAATCATATAGTATATATTTAATTTACCAAGTAAGCGGATGTCTAAACACGATAAAAGTCAACTTTTAGAAGACTGGTTTTTAGACAAGTCCACAAAACAGGCTTCTGATGCATGCCAACGATAAATAGTTGTCTAAGGAGAAATTGTGAACGTACATGTGTTTCTTATTAAATTTGATAGCATTAGCATTATCTGAAAACATTAAATTTGATAAGCTCTCTTTTCATTGCTCATCTACCAACTGTACACTCCAATGGGTCGATTTTCAATCATTTCCATCAAAAAATGAAGATTAAACGAGTCTTCAAAGTAAAGATTACACGCTAATCATTTGGTATCAGATAAGAAACCTCTGTTTTTTGTTAAAACTTTTAAAAGCCTTGCATTGTACTACTCATCTAATCATAGGGAAACACATTCTTATATATACATAAAAACGGGATATAGAAAACACAACCATTCAAGTCAACCCTCAAAGAGGACCAGCCATCTTTAAAGTACCAAAACAAGTGTCTGAAACAAAAGCATTCAACATTCACTACATTATAAATCACTCCCTCTCTCCAGAAGGTCTTAATATGAGTGATGATCATTGCCCCACCACCTCGTGATGCATATTGAGTTTTGATCTTCATCTCAACAAAACAAATCCATCCATTTCCTTGCTTAATCTAATTTGTTTCTTTTTTTTTTCTCTTTTTTTGGATTTTTTCAAGTCTTTTTTTTACTCTTTTTTTTTCATATAAAAACTTAACTTACCAAAGGTTTCGCACTCTGTTGTCTGTCCACCTCAACATTTTGAGTTGATCTTTCAGTCTTGGTTATCACGTCAATAGCCTAGAGATGACGTTCACACAGTGGACTTTAAGCTCAACCTGTTGCTGCTATAAAAGCACCACGCAAAAAAAAAAAACAATAATATAAAGAATCATGATTTTGCCTTATCTGTGACTTCTGCAAAGAGTCTGACCTAGCTCCGTCTTCTGCCTTCTCCATCCCGCTGACCAAAGAGTTTGACTAAGACAAAGCAAGAACATACGTTAGTTAGGTGTCTTCCTCACAGAACTTAAAGGAAGAGAGACAAAAAATCTATTTTCAAGCGGAGTTGCTTGATACACACACAACAGAAGCATTGCAGGGCAGGACCTGCCAACTTTTATATGCACTAAGTTAGCCGGTACGCAGGGCAAGTGAAAACATAGCAGAAATAATTGACCTCTTAAGTAGCAAAAAGAGGTAATACTGTTCTGGATAAGGACTACCATGAAAATTCAAACCTAGCTCCACCTTAAGTCTCTTGACTATGAAACCAAATATGGGATCCCTCTTAAAATCCAATGTAGTGTGGAGCTTTGATGCTCACATATTAATGCAAGTTGATATTAAACAAGCAAGAAACCGTTAATAATTCAAAAGCAACTATTCTGAGGTAGCTAACGAACCTGAAGGTCTTCAGGTATGCTACTTTGAGAGTACAAGTTTCCTTTTCCCACAAAAGGATCCGACTTCGTAGCAGGAAACTCGAATCCCTGTAAAAAAAGCCCATCTTCACTATTCCCCGTCCGGTCAAGCAAAAGATTGCTAATTTCCTGGTAACACTTTCGAACTCTTAAAACATACAAAAAACTCACATCGAAATCACGGTTCTGCCCGCAAGATCTACTCAGCTGAACACTCTCCGCAATTTCCCCAGTTATCCGCGTACCACCACACGACTTTGATTCCCTCTCAACTTCATCGACAACACTGATCGATACAGACCTCAAATCACGATCTAAGTTTTCTTCCTGCCCACATTCAGTTGCTACCACATCGCTAGAATCAGGTGTCACACACTTTCCGAAAGCCTCAGCCGGATCAGAGCATTCCTGAACAAGAGCCATACTATCTACTTCCAGAGCTTGCTCGATGCCAGAGTTACACTCATCTCGTGTGAAGTTTGTGAGTTCAGCACTATCAGTGTTCAAATTTGCAGCCTCAATTCCCTCACCAGGAGATCTTCCAAGGTTACATATAGGAGGGGTACAACCAGTAGTGATAGCACTATTGTCAGGAGAAACAATGTCTAAACTGTGTGGACTAAGAGATGCGCGCTTCTCAGGTTTCTCTGGCCGAGCATCCATCATTTCATTATCGTTCTTTCTCTTCACATGCCTCTCCACCACAGAGCTGGTATTGGAAACTGTACCATCTTCACCAGATTTTCCACCCGGTTGGTTTTGGTGCCTAGAAGGCCGTGTCCTTCTGTATCCAATTGGGAAAACAAAAGATGGAAGCTGTCGTCTACGAACATGAGAAACATACACATCCATCCCAGGCTTCCAGAACATATACATGTTTACTTCTTGTCTGAACTCCTCAACGGTACCACGGATATCAAACTGTTGACATTCTTGACCACCAACTCCCTCTGCCCTCTGCAAGCCCATGAAAAAGGCACAATGCAGAACCTCCCTAGACGTGTCGACATACTCATTTGGTTGGGGATGACACATTAACATTCCGTTTGTGTCTCTTTCAATCTGCATTAAGACACGAGAGCGGAAACCATTCAATAGTTTTCCTACTAAAGGATATAAATAAACACAGAAGATTAAGCAGGTTTACTGCTGTAATGAATAGGAAGACATTATCCACCTTTAAGGTCAGTTGTCTAAACCGTGACTCCACCCAACCCTTCCAAGCCAATAAATCCTCTGCATCTGCCGCTACTATATCAACCTGCAGGTAGTTTTTATATGCCTCGAAGAACATATATTGTTCAAATAAAGAGCTCCAGTGCTGTTTATTTAATTCAATCTCCTGCATTAAAAATTATGCTTAAAGATAGGATCCTGAATAAAATTTTAAGGAAACAAGAGAAGATTAACTCTCTTACTTGGAGGATACTGTTACCAAACTGGAACTGCTCTGTCATAACGCGAAGAGTGCTTTGAGAGACATTGTAACTAGAATTCATGCATGGGTAAGCTGGAGTGATTATTGGCATAAGGTGATAGCGATCACGGTGATTCTTGCGAGGGTCCCAAACAGGAAATCCAAGCTCATCCTCTTCTATAGCACAAAGCATAACCGGGTTTGGCCACCGCCACTGAGTATATACTCTGAAAAACCGAGAAACAAGCATACTAGGAATTGCATTTGGATAGAGCTGGCACACACGAGCCACCAAAAGTGCCCAGTTTACACCACCCAGAAATCCAGTCACCTGCATAAAATGAGAAAGATGACGAGAACTTAAATATTAAATTTTCAATAAATATGGAATTCAGGAAGGTATGATCTTACATTTGAATAGACTCCACGCCTCTTAGCCCAGTACTTCAGGCATCGTAATGTTGTTCGAAAATGCTACAATTGCACAAAATATCAGCGAAGGCAACAATTGTTCTTATATATGTTAACAATGAATAGCATTTTGCAGGTATACCTCAAAATTTGGAACGAGTTTAAGAATCTGATCAGCAACTCTACAACCATTAAGACTCCTAACTGTTGGCTCATCAACATCACACAGCACAGAAGAGTTGGAAATATCGAGATCCTGTTGATAAATCATGTCCATGAAGAGATTCGATTCAGCAAGTAGTTACCAACAATTGTGAAAGGGCTAAGTTTCCATCTATAAATCAAACTTCTATGCTAAAAACTGCCAGCAAACTTCACAGTTCTCTTCTGAGTAAGAAACTTCAAAACTAAATTTCTCTAATATATCAGTCTTTGGATGAAGATCGTACATTCTCAGCCCCCATCAACATATAAACACTAACAAATATAACATATTATCTACAAGACCAACATAAAGTTATCACATAACAACGGAAAACGATACACTAGATTCACAGATAAAGTTACCTGTGGCACAACTAAGCGTGATATGCTAGCATAGAGCATATCAATCGATATTCCTTGAAACTTAAATTTCATGACTGGAACATGAGCGTCGGGAACAGGTTGAAGTTCAGTCACTTCCTCCATCTCAGCCAACATATCATGCAAGATGATAAAGAAATCCTCCTGTACAAATAAGTGTTGAGAACTCAAGAAAACCTAACTTTTGCATCAAAAAGAGGTAAATAGCAAGAGTCACCTCCCGGTTAACATAAGATGGACCAACACACAAAGTGTCAATGTCAGCCCCAGGCCCATGTACCTACAAGTCAACAAATTTTCAGCCTCAAGACTCAAAAGAGTAGAATAGAGATGATAAAAAAGTAGAATTGCATTGCAAACAAAGACAGAGCAAACTCCCAAGGATGTTTTTTGGATGTTCAAAATGCTCAATACAACAGAATGTTCCAGGTAGTCCATAATCATACTTCTATATGAGCATTAAGATAAAGAAAGGCAATGGTAAACAACAAAACATGGATCACTTACTCCAAGTCGGTAAGAACCAAAGGTGAAAATGACAGCATTTGCATCCTCCACCATTTGGTCCGTATAGCCTCTCTGTTGGGTTAACTGCTTCACCCAGTGCTTTACAATCTAAAAGAGCAAAATATTAACAAAAACATTAGATGAAAGATTCACCACTCCAAACTCGCCTGGTTAAGAAAAATCACAGTGAACGGCACATGAAAAAAAACTTGAAACAGCAAATAAAGGACAATCAGACCAAACATGAGTAATAACTAATACGATGAAAGACCAACGACCATAAAAAGACATAGTTTTTAAGCTCAAGGGACATTTTTCAATCGTTAAAACCTAATTAACATAACAATCAAATAAGAAGACGCTCCCCTATGTAAATAGAGAACAACAAGTCCACCTGATCAATACGCCCGAGAACTTCCTCTCTCCGCATGGTATCCTCCTCGCTCTCATAAAGCCCCTCGTCAACCAAGAACTTTAAAACAAGCACATCATGATTCAGCTAAAAAAAAAACGTAACACAAAGTACAAGCTTATACCTTTTCCAGCTCCAGGTTACGCTTAAAGTCCGCCGCGGAAGGGCCAGCAAGGGAGAGAGGCTTCGTAATTCCATAGCTTTTAGGGGAATTCACGGAGCCATCTACACGTTGAGTAGTACCCACCATCATAAAACACGAAACTGAACAAAAATCCTAACCGATCCAAGCCCAAGAGCAGCAGAAACCCATATTGTAAATCCAAGGGAGATCGGATCAGAGGATGAAATAAAAACCGAAACTTTATCTTTTTTTTTAAGAGGAAACCCTAAATCGAAGGAAGGGACTATGGTGGTCAAGGAAAAGTCAAAGGGAGAAGGAGAATCAGAGAGAGGTTGGAATCGATGCGAGAGAGAAGAGAGAGGGATCGAGATGAATGGGGATGTGTATGATGAGGAAGGAGATGAAGAGAGAGGCTCTTTTTGTGTTTGGGGGATGATATTAGGTACACGCCGATCCGATTTTTATTTTAATTTAATTACTGGAAGATTCTGGCTTAAATTAATGTGCATGGATTTAACGGAGGAAGTCGAGGAGTCTCCGTCTAAATAAACGGACATATAATTTGTATGGAAAAAGAAAATCTAATGGGCTTGTTCCACCCTAGTTACGGCCCATAGACATCGCGGCCTAGGAAACTAATCACTCTATAATAGTCTTTTTAATAGCGTTGCATAATATGGCCTTGCTCAATAAAAAAAAAACTATTATATGAACAAGACCTTTGTGCCAAAAAAAAAAAAAAAAAAAGAGCAAGGCCTTGATAGGATACTAGGAATCGGGTTCTATCGCATTACTCCAAGATGATTTTGCTCGTGTTGGAGTTAACTTGTAGCACATCATGAGCATATCAAATTAGATGTTAAATACATTGAGTGAAAAATGAGATTTGATTAAGAAATACGAATATCAGTGATAATCATTTTTCAGAGTTTGGTGCTTTCATTACTTATGGAATTATATAAATAAACATCATACGATAATTTAAAAAAAAAAATTGTCACAAAAATAGTTTTCAAATTTTTTTTATTAAAAAGTGAAAATATATATTTTTATCTTTAGAATTAGCTAATATATATATAGAATTTAGAGTTATAGGGTCACATTTCGAAGAAAATATTTAAAATTAAATCTTTTAAAATAAAAATAGTTATTTCGGTCATTTTTTTTATTACTATTTTAATAAAAAAAATTAAAATAGTTATTTGAGAGATTTTTTCAACTATTTATTATTATCTTGTTTACTGATTTTTTTTAATTTTTTTGGATATTTTTAGAAAAAAAAATAAAACAAAAGAATAATAAGATATAGTTTACAAAAAAAATCTCCAATATTTTCGAAATAGTAATTTTTCTTTATCTTATTGAATATTTATAGGAAACAAATTCTAAAAAAATATATTTCCTAAACCCACAAAGGAATAATAAGATAATTTACAAAAAAAATATCCAATATTTTGCTAAATTAATATTTGTAAAATTAAAACACAGGAATAAGTTCTGAAAACAGGAAAGTGACAAGAGAGAAAACCAGCCGCCGATTCCGCTGGTTTTTAGGTGATGTCTGCATCATATATCTAAAAAACGCTTCCTTTCTCTTCTCCTTTACTTCGAAACCACTCTCCACAGAAAACGCTTCGAACTCACGTTGGCTTTTACGAGAAAAAAACAGAAGAACAAGGTCACTTGAGCAACGACAGATATGGATTCGAACGGTGTCGATGAGCAGATGAAGTTGGTGCAAGGAGCTGCTGGCTACGTACTCGAAGATGTTCCTCACTTGAGTGATTACCTTCTCGATCTCTCTGTACTCCTCTCCTCTCTTTACACTTTATTCCTTCAAAGTCGAAGTTTTTACACCGCCTGACACGTGTGCGAATCTGATGCTTCCTTAAAGTTCAATACTTTGAGGGGTTTGTAGATGAGATCATGGAGAGTTTACATTCTTATTATGCACATGAATGTTAAATCAGTGTGATATAATAGATTGGTGTGTTTGTGCATACTCGTGGTGTAATGTTTGGTCAGATCTGTTTGATACAGTTACCCTAGATTTGTTTATGTTAAATGAATATCTCTCCACAGGATAATGATTCATTGTATAATAATGGTAGGCTTTGATTATAATCTGAGATTGTAATGTATTTTTGTGTGTTCAATTTGATGAAAAATGAGATTTTTTGGGACATATGTGAATGCATAGCTACTTATAAGTTTCAGTTCTATTGTTATTATTCACTTCTGCTAATGCCTTTGCTCTTCTTTGTGTTTTTTTTCCCAGACTTATCCAAACCCGTTGCAGTCTAATCCTGCTTATTCAGTAGTTAGGTGAGTTTAGAGATTATTGAAACTTCATTAATCTGACAAATGATAGTTTCTGTTAATTGTGTCCATGTTCTGTGTTGATTTTTCAGGCAGTATTTTATTGATGAGGACGATTCAGTCCCACAAAAGGTGAATTTCTCGGCCGTGTTTTTGTCTCTTTGTTCTCTGTGTTATGTTATGACATTGCTAATTTTTGTTCATTTTTAGATTGTTGTTCACAAGGATACTCCTAGAGGGACACATTTTAGACGTGCTGGACCACGTCAAAAGGTATTTCTTTCATCTCTTCCATGAGTTTTTCCCCGTATGCTCTGCAGCTTCCGTATCTAAATGGTGTTAAACTTGCTGATATTTAGGTGTATTTTAAGCCAGCTGATGTACGGGCATGTATTGTCACATGTGGTGGCCTTTGCCCGGGTCTTAATACAGTAATCAGGGAGATTGTCTGTGGTCTTCACTACATGTATGGTGTCACAGACGTACTTGGTGTGAATGTGAGTTGAGTTTATTATCAGCACCAACAGTTATTGTTCTTTAAGACTGCATTTTTCTGGGGGATGATGATCTTTGTTGTGACTGCTATTGCTAATGCGGATTTAAGTAATGTGTCTGTTATGGATTGAAATATGATTTATGTTGTTCATATGGTTTCTTATGCTGCAGTGTGGGTTTAGCGGATTCTATTCCAAAAACACTGTTACCCTAACACCAAAGGTTGTTAGTGACATCCACAAGCGCGGGGGAACCATGCTAGGAACATCTCGAGGGGGACATGATACATCAAAGATCGTTGACAACATACAGGATCGTGAAATAAATCAGGTTTTTTCTAAGAATATATATTTGTTTCTGTGAGTGGAGTATGGTTCTGCTAATAAGAGTCATTTGTATTACCTGCATCTTGGAAATAGGTCTACATCATTGGAGGTGATGGAACGCAAAAGGGAGCATCTGCAATATATAAGGTTAGTTAGTGAACAGCGAGCTCAAACGACTTTTATGGATGCTTCTTTGGAGTTTTAATGTTGTGTATTATTGTTGGATGGTACCTACCTAGATTATTTTATGAAGAGAACAGTCTAATTAAAATCCTTGGAATACACTCTGCTATGAGTAAAATGAACGTCTATTTGCTGGTTGATGTTAAATGGACAATGTAGCTTGCTATAACCACTTGCGTCTATGTAGAGCGGTGATGTTCGTTTGACAGTCACTTTAAGTTAGTGAAAGAAATGTTTTTGACTGATGTTGCAGGAAATTAGACGTCGTGGACTTAAAGTTGCTGTCGCAGGAATACCAAAAACCATCGACAATGACATCCCAGTAAGTCTCTGATCTAGTAATTGTACTCTGAACCTTGAGCTCATCTCTCGATCTGGTCAGTTTGCATGTAACTCTCTCTGACCGTATCTTTAATTCAGGTTATTGACAAATCGTTTGGATTTGATACTGCGGTTGAGGAGGCTCAACGTGCTATTAATGCAGCGCATGTTGAAGCAACCAGTGTGGAAAACGGCATTGGACTTGTCAAGCTAATGGGTCGCTACAGTGGTAGGTTAAGGATCTCGAAAGAGGGAAATTGTGCATACAATAAGTAGACGCAGAAGTATCTTCTTTTGACGTTTCTCCCTGCGCTTTTATCTAATTTATAAATTCTACACTGCAGGTTTCATTGCAATGTACGCGACTCTGGCTAGCCGGGACGTTGACTGCTGTCTGATTCCCGAGTCACCTTTTTACCTTGAAGGCAAAGGAGGGCTTTACGAGTTCATTGCTAAACGGCTGAGAGAAAATGGCCACATGGTTATAGTGGTTGCTGAAGGTGCAGGACAAGATCTCGTTGCCGAGAGCATTGAACAGCAAGATGCTTCGGGGAACAAGCTCCTTAAAGATGTTGGACTATGGATGAGTCTAAAAATCAAGGTACCTTAAAGATATTGAACAAGCTAACGAAATTTCTGTGGGGGTTCTTAACCTTTCTACACTTCTGGCTTTTATAACAGGAACACTTTGCCAAGCAGAGTAAAATGGACATTACTCTGAAATACATAGGTACGTTTTATCCTCCCAAACTTCAACTCAAGCTACTTTGATTCATGTAATATGAATGTGATTGATTCCATGTTTCAGATCCGACATACATGATCAGAGCTATTCCAGCCAATGCATCTGACAACGTCTACTCTACACTCCTCGCCCAAAGCGCAGTCCATGGTGCAATGGCGGGCTACACCGGCTTCATCTCTGGTCTTGTTAATGGAAGGCACACCTACATTCCCTTCAACGTAAGTTCCTCTTCGCCTATATCTGTATGTATGCCATTGGATCATCAGCTCTCAAAGTTTCAACCTCTTTTTTTATTCTTGCAGCGGATAACGGAAAGACAGAACAAAGTTGTGATTACAGACAGAATGTGGGCTCGGATGCTGTCATCCACGAATCAGCCCAGCTTCATGAAGCCTCCTAATGGTACCACCGAGGCTACAGTTTAATGCCAAAAACTTTTGGCAGAGTTTTATATCTTCATTTGTAATTTTGACCGCATCGAGATTGAATCATTTAGGTGAGACAGTATCATTGTCTCGGAACTCTTTTGCTTAAGATGAACAATTCTTGTGAAGTCATGTTTGGTCCCTTATAGATTGGGAAGAGAAGCCTAGAGTTTATGCTCGTCTTTAACTTCCCTTTTAATGATACTAGACCCGCCATGTGCTTTGTTTTTCCTTCTTTGTTATATAGAAACATACATAACATACTAAGCTTTTGACTAGACTTCTCCATGGATACAAAAGTTTGACAAATCGTTTACTAATATCCTGGATGGTCGCGTTATGAAGGATTTTTTGTTTGTTCTACTTGTCTTCCTTTTACAATGATCAGAATTAAAAATAAACAACAATTTGGCTCGAGACTGCCAAGAACTAAAGCGTTTGAACAGAGAGAACGCATAAAGCTGTTTCGTTTCAACCTCTGTAAATTCCAGATGGATCAGCGTTCTGCACAATCCATGGATGCTCGAGAAGTTTGTGCAGTGGCAGACGTTGTGCAGAGTCCTTGACAAGCATCTATATGATATAAAGTTGAGAAATGTGTAAGAGTTCAGACTGAGACCTCATTGGCTACTACTTCCATCAAAACTAAAGGTATAACAAACCTGGCTAATTAGATCCTTGGCAGATGGAGATACAATTGGTGTAGGAGGGAACTTGAGGTCCACCTGCACAATCCTGTTATAGAATATTCGTGTTAACAAAGTCTTCAAGAACAAGAGGAGTGTAACCGGTGGAATACGAATGCAGAGTCTGTATGTTACCTTCTGTAAGTGTCTGAGTGCTCCACAGCTTCAAAAGGAGGAACGCCATAAAGAAACTCGTAACAGAGAATCCCTAGGCTCCAGATATCTACACTTGCATCATGTTCTACGCTTTCAACTGTTAAGAATCCAAAGGACATGTTAAAAAAATGAATACATATCTTAGTAGAACTAACTTTCAAGCAGAGACTTCTACTTTACCCATCTCAGGAGGAAGGTAATCAAGAGTGCCACACATAGTCCTTCTGCGGTTAAATGTGTGTACTGACCAGCCAAAGTCTGCAATCTTGAGCTCACCCTGATAGTAAAAGTCGATGAAATTATTATTAGCAGGTTTCAGATCAAATGGATCAATGTGGTAAAACGTATCTAACCTGAGCACCGATTAGCAGATTTTCTGGTTTGATGTCTCTATGTATCACATGCTTGCCATGGCAATAGATGAGAGCCCTCGCCAATGATGCAACATACTATCAAAGTAAACATAGACAGATCTGAGCATTCACTAACAAAAGAACTGATATGACATTCATTAAATAACAGTCTAAGGAAGAAAGGGACTAACAGTTGCAGCTCGTCTCTCGCTGAAGTATTTGCATTTCTGAAGCTCCTTGTAAAGCTCTCCTCTAGCAGCATACTCAAGTATCAAATAAACTCTTTTCTGCAACCAGACGAAGAAAGAAGACAATAAAGTGGTGTTATGCTCAAAAGGGTTAGATCATGTCAACAAAAATGAAGAAACATTTTAACCTTACCTGATCATAAAAATAACCGTAAAGCCGCAGTATATTGGGGTGGCGAAGATGAGACTGAATCTCAACTTCTCTTCGAAGCTGATGCTCAACTTGAGATTGTTGAAGCTGGGTCTTGAAAAGAACCTTTAGAGCGACAATGTGATTGCTCTGTTTCACATATGCATACATAAACAATGTAAAGGAATCTAATCAAAAGGATGAGAATGAATCAAAAGACATAATACTGACCCGCTTTTCTCGAGCGAGATAAACGTGACCAAATTTGCCTCTACCAAGAGGCTTTCCAATCTCAAAATCACTCAGATTCCATCTCTTTTGTGCAGCTGCAGAAGCATCTGATGAAGCCTCCTGATGATAACAAAACAGAATGAGATGTTTGCCTTTATGAATCGTACTTTTTCAAATTCACAAAATTTCAAACCCTAATCTTGGGAATCTCGCTCAATTTCAAATCTAACCCAATCGAGGAAACGGGTTTTCTTTTCACCCAGAAAGAGAATCAAGCAACGCAAATCTCATCACAGATACAAGGATCGAGAAGGGATAAAGCTAAAAACTTTGTCAATTATACGAAGGAATCATAAGGTGATTAGCAGAAAGGTTGTTCCTTTTTACCTTCTCCTCCTGGTGTTGTGTCTCCGTAGCGATCGCCATGGAAGAGAGAGAGAGAAGACAAGATTTGAGGACGAGGAGGACGGAGAGGACAGGATAGGAGCGGGGGCTCGAAGCTTTAAAATAAAAAAACAAAGTGAGACCGTTTTCAAATATAATATGTTTTCGCTACAACGGTCGAACTGGCCACTTTCCAGGGTGTCTGTGGACCCGATTTCCATTTTTTTTTTAATTACAGTTTCCGGTTTTATCGGTTCATTTATTAACCACACTCACCTAAACCGAAAATGACCTAATTCCAATTAGTGTATAAAGATTTACATAACTAAGGTTTTTGTGGTCTTCAATTTTTATGCATATAATATAATATATATAATGCAAAAAATATTTTTTTTATAAAATAATATCCATTTTCTACACAAATTATTGTAATAAAAATGTTTATTATATTGTGCGTTTTAGTAAAGAAAAACAAAAAAGTAAATTTTAAAATAATAATAAAAAGTATTTTTGATTGGAGAAATTTTTAAACCAATAACCAAGTGACTAATTTTAATTAAATAATATTAATATAGTTAATATTTTGGAAAAGATATCTAGACCAGATTTAATAATATTTTTTTTTTAAATTCAAAATACAATTTGCAATGTCATCCAGTTTTAGTTCATAACTAGATACATGAATATATCTCCATCGTCTACTAATTACAACATGTGACAATGTAGAATTCATTTTTAACACATTGAAAACTTTCAACTCTAAACAATCTACATGAATTCACATATTATGCAATTATCCCACTGTTTTGATTAAACTGCTGAATTATGTAACTACTCCATTGCTTTAATTAAATTGGTTAGTTTAAAACTTTCAACTCTAAACAATTCACATGTATTCTCACATTATGCAAGTATCCCATTGCTTTGATTAAACGGTTGAATTAAAAATTCAACATCATTATTCATGGTCTAATATAAAATGTTTAATAATCTGAAGAGTATTGGTGACATCATACTTTGGATTTGGTTATTTTGAGACAATGTGAAAGTAGAGGGTTTAAATCGGAGTTTAAAAAACTTAGAAGCACTTTATGTTAAAAAGCGTAAAGTATAGTTTCCTTATTGCAAATATTCCATTACTGGGACATATACATTACCGGAATTTCACAGTCGAAGAACAACAGACTACGAAGAAACAAAACCATCATCACAATATACATGAAATTAAAAACCCTAATGGCCATGAATCTCAGAAGAAGAACATAGAAGAACTCTGCTGAAACACGGAGTAACTGTGGAAACCCAAACCAGTGACCTTTGATTAACAAGATGGTATGATTATTCCGGCCAATTCTCAATTCGTGATTCCTATAAGCGATTAGGGTTTCGAATTTGATGTCAATTTTTTTTCTTTTTCTTCAGTTTTCGATTGCAGCGATCAATGATACGGAGTCCAAAGAGAAGTGGGAGCCTTTAGCTCCTAGCAAAGAAGCTCAGGTTTTGTTTTGATTTAGGGCTGCTTTTGATTTGTATCGCAGCTTCAGTTCTGGGTTCATCTAGGGCTAGAATAAAGCTGGACTCTTTTTTTTCTTCATGTTTGTGTTATGACTGATCACATTCCAGCTGAACAAAAGATTAGCTCAAGTTTGTAGTTGGTCCAGAGAAGAGACAGATGCATTAATTATATTGAAGGTAGATCAGCTCATTGTAGAGATAGATATTGAACTTTTTTGTTTGTTTGTTTATTGCCCTTGTCAGGAGTTTTATCTGTCACAAACATATCACGACGGTCTTCTAAAGCTGCAAGCTAAAGACTATGAAAAAGCTCGGGAGCTGCTAGAGTCTATCCTTAAGGATCCTATAATAGCTAACTCCAAAGTAATTTTTATTAAAAAAAAAACTTGTTTGTTACTCTCTTTGACTACTGTGAATTGTTTGTTATAGCGAGCAAGTCATTTCTTTGCAGGTGGAGACTATCGGAAACGACAATCATCTCCATCATCTCAGGTCAAGCTCCATGTTTTTAAATCACTTACTTACATTGCATGTTTAGTGTTTATAGTTTAAATATGTTTTGTTTATGTGTACCCTGGTCGCATATAAATAATTTTCTGTATACCTCTTTTGCAGATTTTTGGCTCTGAAGAATCTTGCTACTGTACATCTTGAGCTGGGTTCAAGTCATTACGAGGATGCTCTAAGCTGTTATCTTCAAGCTATAGACATAGATGCAAAAGATTCTGTGCTGTGGAACCATCTTGGAACTCTATCATGCTCTATGGGATTGCTGAGTATTTCACGATGGGCATTTGAACAAGGACTTCTCTGCAGCCCAAATAATTGTACGCACTGTTTCTTCCTCTCTCAAACATATACAGAAATTGGTCATCACATTATTGAATCCTTGTTGGTCTTATACCTTTTGCATTAGATGTTGAATCTATGATTGCTCTCTGTTCCTGGGTTTAAGGACTGTTGCATGTATGCTTCACTCACACTCCCCTGAAAACTGAATGTGCTAATGTGCAGGGAACTGCATGGAGAAACTTCTAGAAGTTCTCATTGCCATAGGTGATGAAGTTTCCTGCCTTTCCATTGCAAATCTGATTTTGAGGCACTGGCCATCACATTCTCGTGCTCTGCATGTTAAACATTCTATTGAAGAAACAGATTCAGCACCTTTTGCGCCCAAAGGTATAGATAAGCTTAAACCTCAGCACGTTCGGCTCAAATTTCTTGGTAAAAGAAAGGTGTCTGACAAGAATCAGGACAAGAATGCTGCTTCCAAGAAGTTGAAAAAAAGAGTGCAAGTTAAACTTCCTGAAGCGTCATGGGTGGCACTTTTAGATACTCTACTTGGGATACTGCATCCTCCGTGTGAAACTGTGGGCATATCAGCTCACATACCAATCACCATTGAATTAGATCTTAGTACAGAAGCTGTAATGCAGGATCCGCAAAAGAATAATCGTTGTGTGGAACCAGATTTAAGTAATGTGTCTGTTAAGAATTGCAACATCGAAAGAGAAAGTGATGGTCAGGTTAAAGAAAAAGAGCCTGCGTTTTCTGAAGAACACCCTCAAGAGAGGCGGAGTACTCGGCTTGAACGTCTTCGGAACCAGAAACCTGAGAAGGCAGAGCTAGAGGGTGATAATAGCAAGGATCTTAGCAGTGACATCCTTCAGTATCTTGAGACTTTTGTCCTTGAAAGTGGATTCAGCAGAGTGTCTGTCGGTTCTCACTGCCTTAACAAACCTGATCCGATTTCTGAACATGCTGTCGTTTCTAATTTTGTGAAGGAAACTTCAGAAAATTATGGTGTTTATCATATGGGTCACTTGCTTCTAGAGTATATTGCAAGTAAATGTGAACATCTGCTGAGTCGTGATGCAGTCTTAAAGATTTTGGAGTTAGAAAAGCTCACTAGACACTGGAGCCTAGATCGGAAACCTGAATGTGGTCTTTTTCTCGCCGAGCTATACTATGACCTCGAATCTAAAGGATCAGATATTCCTGAATCCCCATCATGTATGGTAGAAGTGACATACCATCTCTCTAAGATAATTGAATCTGTTTCCCTTGATCATGCCGTCGAATCGACCCCTAATTCCTGGGAGAAAAGTTTTCCTGACTCCGCATCTAAGAGTGGTCAAGGGGATCAGACTGCTAAGGAGGTGTTAGATTATAATAAAAGATCCTTCTGGGCTCGATATTTCTGGCTGAGTGCACGGTTATCAATATTGGAGGGTAAAAAAACTAGAGCTCTTGAAGAATTTTTCAGGTGTTTGGCATTGTTGGACAAGGAAGGTATTGGAGAATCTTCTGTCTTAATTCAGCTGCCCCATTGCAGAAGAATTCGAGAGCTGAACATCAATAGAATCATGCATGAAATAAATCTGCTTAAGATCGATGTCTTACTGGAAAAGACCGTACCTGAGATGATGGAGAAAGAATTATATTCGGAGTGTGTAAATTTACTTGCATCACTTTTATTTCCAGATAAAGACATCTGGACTGCATCCTCTTCGGAAATGGAAGAAGGGATCTCGTCTACTGAGTTATCAGCACTGGAAGTTTTAATAAAAGCATGCCAGAAGAGTAAGTCTATAGATGTAGAGGTTTATATGAACTGTCATAGAAGAAAACTGCAAGTACTCTTGGAATCAACTGGTACGGGGGAACCTTTTTTGACCTCATATACAAATTTGAGTGAGAATTGGAATCACTTGGTGGCAGAGGAAATCAAGGCAATTCTTCTTTGCATCTCTCAAGTGAAGAACTTCCTTGACCAGTTAGATAACTCTGTAAGTCTGAAATTTGTTTTGGCATAGATGGTATGGTTCTCAGAAGATATTTGAAAAGCTAATTATCTTTGTTTGCTTTGGATATGTGAGACTGATCATACTAGCCCAGGGTATGCGAGAAATTTACAAATGGTCACACTTTGTTTGAATCAGGACTGCATTATCTGCTTGTTCTTGCTTGATATGCTAATTAAAACTTGAACAATCTTCAGGCTCTTAGACCGGAGACTATTTAAAGAGTATAATGTTTTAAATACAATTTGCATGTCTAATTATTAGGCATTAACATTGTACAAGAGATTAATATCTGTAAAGCTTTGTGGCTGTCCTATTATAGAACTTTGTCACCGTTATTGATGCGTGTGTCTGATGTGCAGAATGATAATGTTGCCCCAAGAGATTGTATAGCCGGCATACAATCTTTGCTTTTGACAGTCATGTCAAATATCGTGAGGCATTTTCTTTCTAAGAGAGATTCAGATTCTCAAATTGCTGACGAGATTGAAGAAGAGCAGAAATCTTGCTTTCTTGATGCAGCTATTGGATTTTGTAAACTTCAACACCTTGATTCTACCATATCTACTAAATACCAAGTAAGTCATGGCTTTCTAGGGCTCCCAGTTTGACATAGCTAAGAGAGTCCTTACTATCAGTCATGACACTAAAAGCTATTTTGGTCTGCTTCTTTGTGATATTGGACTTTCTAAAATTTATTTCCTTCAGGTTGAGTTGATCATATGTCTCCATGATTTGCTAGCTGAATATGGGCTCTGCTGCGCTGGTAAAAATTGTGCGGGGGAGGAAGGATCTTTTCTCAGATTTGCAATTAAGCATTTATTGGCTGTGGACATGAAAGTCAAGTCCAGTATCAACTCCCCGGATGGCCTTGGACATGATATGGGGAAACAATGCAGGAATGAAATAAAGTCATTTGTCGCAGATGTGCATGTTGAGAGAAACGAAAACACAAAAACTGATTCTAAGAAGGATGATTCTGAAGCAAAGGTTAGTGATAAGGAAAAAGAAGAGTTAGAACAAGAAAACAAAAAGATTCCCGAAGACACAGAAGACGTTGCTGAAGAAGAAAAAGATGAACTTGAGTTGCTAATCAATAACGCTTTAGACCAATGCTTCTTCTGTCTGTATGGTCTAAATCTTAGAGTCGATGGTTCATACCAAGATGAGCTTGCTGCACACGAAAACACTAGCCGGGGAGATTATCAGACCAAGGAACAATGTGTTGATGTTTTCCAGTACATACTTCCGTATGCCAAGGCTTCTTCTGTGAGTGAAATTTCCTCAACTGGGTAGACCCATTTGCATATGTGTGTCATAATGCGTGCCAAACTTTATTTTCCTTATAATTGGTGCATACATGCTAAGCGTTAAATCTTTAGTGGGGGTACTGGAAGCTATCCAGTGTCAGCAGAAGTTGGTGACTTGGTGGCTTCCAAGTTTTTTTCTTTCCTAGTAAAATATCGTGTGGCAGTCTACTAAACATAGCTATTCACTAGTATAACTAGGCTCACATGTCAACTGGTGTTTACCAAATAATGCACATAGATTTAAGCATGCATGAGCAACCGACATGGCACACAGAAATTAGAATGTGTTGCAAGTTGTGCTCAGTAGATAATGCGTTGAAGTTGTAACTCATGTAGGTAAACTCGCTTAAATATCTGGTGTTTAACAAATAAGTTATAAGTATGCACTCTTCAACCGTATGGCAGAATGTGATGCTAGCAGTGCTCCATACCTAGTCTCTGGTAATCTTATGCTTATCTTTCTTGTCTCAGAGAACTGGACTAGTTAAACTCCGGAGAGTCTTGAGAGCAATTAAAAAGCATTTTTCACAACCACCAGATGATCTCCTAGTTGGCAATGTGATAGATACATTTTTAGATGACCCTGATTTATGTGAAGACAAACTTTCAGACGAGGCTGGTTCCGAAGGTTTCCTTGAAACCATAACTAAATGTGTAATTCACAGCAAAACTCTCAGCGAGTACAAGGTGTCACTGCTCCACAGGTATAACCAATCATTTTTTGTCTGAATTCCTCTTGCCAAAGATAACGTCCATAGTATGATATCGTCTCAGCTGGCTCTTGCATTATAATATATTGCTGAGCAGAGATGACCATGTACGATGATCCCAATGTTATGTGTGTCTAGAAAGCTTCACATGTTTGATTTTAGTGACAAGCAGAAGCAGAATGGATAATTTCCTAAATCTTTTTCTTGTTCTCGTTAAAAATGGTGAACCTCTTTGGAGAAATTTTGGTCACTGCCAAAGAAGAAATATTGAATCTTAGATGCTTATAAATTATAATGTTGGGATACGTAAGAATATTGTTTTAACTTGCTTGCAGTTCCGAACCCTATTTGGATGTCTACCGCAATTTATATTATTTCTTGGCTCAATCTGAGGAAGTTAGTGCTAGTGATAAATGGCCCGGCTTTGTTCTCACGAAGGAAGGAGAAGAATTTGTACAGCAGAATGCAAATTTTTTCAAATATGATCTGCTCTATAATCCTCTGCGCTTTGAAAGTTGGGAAAAGCTTGGCAATATCTACGATGAGGCAAGTTTTTTCATTCCTTGTTGGTACTCTAATTCTATTTCAACTTGTAGAATGTTTTGAAATGTATCTTTAAATACAGTTATAAGTTGTTCGTTTTTCCTTAGGTAGCTTTTAGGGATTAGTTATAAACCCTATAATAAGAGAGGGTGGCTGTGTTACAAAAAAAAAAAAAAGAGAGAGGGTGGCTATGTGTCTTCATTGATGGGTCGTTACTCATGTTTTGATAATTGCTTACATGTATCAGGAAGTAGATTTACTGCTAAATGATGGGAGTAAGCACATAAATGTCCTAGGATGGAGGAAGAATGCTGCTCTTTCACAAAGAGTTGAAACAAGCAGAAGAAGAAGCAGACGTTGCTTGCTAATGAGTTTGGCGTTGGCAAATTCACCAGAACAACAGGTTTGATTTGCCACTTTCATCCATGCTTAATTACTTACTGGATAACATATAATTAGATGTTGCTGTTACTTTTTCTGCTCATATCTATCCTTTTCCTAAAACCCTTTACTCCTATTTCTAGTGTTAGTATGTTTAACTTAAATTATCTACCTACCTTATTTCTGGGTGTAGCTTTAGTAGTCTTTACCAATATGGGAATTTGCATTAAACTAAAAATACTTTGCTATATAGAGTGTACAAGTTAAAGCTTGGTTATATACCTCTTTGTGATACAAAAATGAGCATAAGTTGCAGGAAGTACTTGTACAGCTTTGATTTTGATGAAGGAATGGCTTTTAGAAGTATGTTATAATTCCTGTTGTTGTTATTGATGATGTTTAAGTGTTGATCCTCTATTGTAGTCTGAGATACATGAGCTGTTGGCGCTGGTATACTATGACAGCCTTCAGAGTGTTGTACCGTCTTATGATCAACGGTCTGTGCTACCCTCGAAGGATGCAACGTGGACAAGATTTTGTGAGAACTCAATGAAGCATTTCAAGAAAGCCTTTACACATAGGTATAGTTTAGTGTACTGTGTATTCATAGTTTGTTCATTTTGGTATTGGCTGATTATTTATATTTCTTAACCCATCTTGTACAGACAAGATTGGTCACATGCATTTTACATGGGAAAACTCAGTGAGAAGCTTGGGCACCCGTATGAAATTTCGTTATCCTATTATCAGCAAGCCATGGCATTGAATCCGTCTGCAGTAGATCCTGTGTATAGAATGCATGCTTCTCGTTTGAAGCTTCTAAATGCTTGTGGGAAACAGAACTTAGAGGCTTTAAAGGTTTGTTGTTGACAACGCTATACTGTTTTTCCCTCTTTCTGATTTGCATCGTCGTTTATTCAACTTGTAACAACAGCATCATGGTTTTGAAAGAAAAATCATGCTTAAATCCAATCTCAGCTTAAGCAGTCCACTATTGATTTACTTTTCTGCTTTTGGGGTCCTGAATGGACTGTTTAATTTCCTATTGACCTTTCAGGTCCTCGTCTCATATTGCTTTGATGAATCTATAAAGGATACTGCTATGGCAATCATTGGTACATTGACTTTTGGATCCTCTCGTCCACTTGAACAAGGTCAAGATGGCAATTTGGAAGCAAGTTATGCTAAAATTGGAGAGGGGTCAATTCAGATGGAAGGGGTATGGCATATGCTCTACAACGACAGCCTTTCTGCACTGGGAACATGTGTAGAAGGAGATCTTAAACATTTTCATAAGGCGAGATACATGCTTGCCCAAGGGCTGTATAGAAGGGGTGGGAACAGTGATCTGCAAAGAGCAAAAGAAGAACTTTCTTTTTGTTTCAAATCATCGCGGTCAAGTTTTACAATCAATATGTGGGAGATAGATGGCATGGTTAAAAAGGGAAGGTACTGACATATTCTTGCTTTCCCTGAATTTTTTTAGTTAATTTTTGTACTAAGGGGATTTAACACTGGTGACATCATCCCTGATGATTAGAGTAACCTTCTGAGAAACAACATGATAAAAATGGATGGCTATCGGGTATCAATCATGTAAGTTTAGCTTCACAGATATGATTATGGGCTTGTTTCATAAAATATTTTTCTTCTTTTTCTATTTAGGCGAAAAACTCCAGGTTTGGCTGGGAACAAGAAGGCTCTTGAAGTAAACCTGCCAGAAAGTTCACGGAAATTCATTACTTGCATCCGCAAATACTTACTGTTCTATTTGAGACTATTGGAGGAAACTGGCGACGTCAACACACTAGAACGAGCCTTTAATTCTCTTCGATCAGATAAGAGGGTAAGGAATCGACATTTCTATGAAAGTCTTTTATGGTGCCCTTAGTAATCAGCCTTTGATTTCCTTTGTCGTTTTTTGGCATTGGGTGTTGGATTACTATACAGCAACCTCTATATTTCTAATACATGATACTGAGTTGACGATCCAAGGGTTGGTCAAAGCATGTGCACTGGATTGTTGCATGCTGAAAGCTTGACTTGGTGATTTTAGTTATTTTAGCAATTGAGTCTTCTATGTGCTATGTCCTATTCAAGTTGTCATAAGCTGAACATAGGATAAATGCTAATGTCGTAATCTACAAATTTTGAACTCAGTTTGCTCTATGCGTTGAAGACCTTGTGCCAGTTGCAATAGGCAGATACATAAATGCACTGGTTGCCTCGATGAGTCAGGTTGAGTCTGGAGGAGCGAAAATCAATCCTGATAGTCAGCTAGAGAAAATATTTTCCCTTTTTATAGAACAAGGAAGCATATGGCCAGACATACGCAATTTCCCTGAAACAAAAGATCCAGAAACCTCAGAGAGGATCTTATACAGGTAATCAATTTTGCATGAGAAATGAATATATATGTCAGCCTTGCCAATAGATTTTCTCTATCCGACAGTGTTTTTTTTCCTTTTGCAGATTCCTACACCAATACATCGTATCTCTTGAACTAGACAACAAGGTTGAGACCCTGGAAACCATAAATGAAAAGATTAAAAAGCGTTTCAAGAATCCAAAGTTGTCTAATAGCTTTTCAGCTAAAGTTGGCAGACATGCTTCTCTTGCTTGGTGTCGAGGTCTGATAATAAGCTTGGCATCAATAACCCCCTTGCAGCAGTTATCATCAGCGGAAAGTCAAGCAATAAATCCATCATCTGATTTTCTGGAAAACAGACGGGTGCTCTGTGTTGATCTCCAGTCAGGATTCTGGAATTCATCATTCGAGAATCCCTCAGAATCCCAAATGCTTGAGGCAAAATGGGGACCTGTTCTGTCCAAGATCAAGAACGTATTCATTGCCAATAAGGTCTCAGAGGAGGAACTGGAGATAGCTAATTCTATACTTAAAAGTTGCTACAATTACTTCCGAGAAACTGCGTCAGTGACTCTTCCTTCTGAAATCAACCTCTATTTCGCACTGCCTCGGCTAGCAACAGCGGGGAAACTTCTTCCTGGCACCGAAGGAGTTGAAGTCATTGATGTAAGCATCCCGAGGAAGCTTCTTTTGTGGGCTTACACGCTGCTTCATGGACATTGCGGAAGCATCTCTCAGGTCGTGAAATATATGGAAGAAAATACCAAGGTACGAAAAACCAGTCTGCTCATTATCTAGTCTTGGTCTTTTACCTGCAAAAAAATCGTTGATACCTATTAGTGAAACCTCCTATTCACCTAGGTTACGATTTCTGGACTACAACAGTCATGCAAATTCTCAAACTTGCTAGATATTGAAGTCTTCTAAGTCATTCATTTACAAACTGTTTATATTTGCAGCCAAAAATGAAGAGAGGAGCGACAACTTCATCAGTAGTTCATTCGGTTCAATCAGGTTAGTTACGCTAATTTATCTGGAAATTTTACCTCCTTGTATGTGCTTGTGGTCGTTCTACAAAGCTTTGCTATAGGCTGTTAAGATATAATACTTCCGGGAAAATCCTGTGAAAAGGTTCCAAGTTTCATATGTTCTTGTGTTTTCACACTGCCTGTTTCGAACTAGACATCGAATTTGAATCATTAAAAAACTTGTGACAGAATTCTTGTGGAATCCATTGACCAGGTACGGTAGCATCTGCATGCTGACCCAATTCCCTTAGAAACACCCTAAGCATGAGGCTTCATTGAGTTACAGCCAAAGTTGATTTGTTTTTGACGTTTGTATTCTCTGGTTTCTTTTCTTTGATTGTCAGAGAGAGAGTCTTTTTGTTTATATCTCTTACACTTCAAACCCAGTTTCCATGAAATTGAAGATCATAGTTTTTGCTAATGTATAGGTGGAAACAACGAAACCGAAACAGCTCCTAAACATGTGCAGGTGATGGTATCGGATTCACTAGGTGGGGATAGTTGTGGCTCCACATCTGCACCAGTGTAACAATGTTTTATCCTGCAGAGAAGAGAAGTGGCGGAGATCTCTCGTCATTGTGTTGTAAAATGTTGTGACTGGTGAGCAAGGGAAATTGAAAACTGAGCAAATTGTCATATAGTGTCTATCCATTGGATGTACTAATTAATTTATAGTAGAATGATGTAAATAATAATTATATTTTGCAGTTTTAGTTACTTTTTTTGAGCCGTTCCTTTTATTTTGGTTTCATACATTACATTTATGAGATAAAAAGATACAAACATAAAGAGACAACAACAATTTACAAAACCTACACATGTATTATATAGTAATTATACAAATTTTTACAATAAATATTACAAATATGAGATGAAAAATTACAACACAAGGCAGAACAACAATTCAAAAAAACTGCAAATGTATAAGATAGTAATTATAAAAATTTGTATGAATAAATATTACATATCATTGTGTTTTGTATAAGGAAGGTATCATTGTAGTGATCAATCTTTGGGGACCCAGCAACCATGTAAGCCATAAGGAAGACCATAAGGAAACTTGGCTCTTGCTATTTCTTCAAAGGAGCTTCCATCAAGCAATATCGCATAGCTTCCTCCATTTTCTTCACTTACTATCGATATCACCACTCCTTTCACAGCACAAAACCCAATATTAAAAGAAGTTCATATCAAAGAAAGACAATGAAACCTCTATGCGTTTTGAACTAACCATCATCTTCATGTGTGGCGCCTGGACGAGGCACAAAGAATGGCTCGGATGGTATAATGCCATGTTCATGCCAGATCTTCACCTTCTTCTCCACAATATCAACCTGTCTCATACAATTATAAAAAAAGTTAGCTAGTTGCTATGTATATGTAGACTTTGAATGGTGACTAGCTCTGTATGTTATTTAAGAGATGAAGATGCTTTTATATAACATGATCAGCATCACACAAATCCCGCTAACACACTATATAATATCGAGAACAAATTGTTTTGCTACATAATCTATAAAAGTTACCTTGGAGAGAGCATTGGGGAAGTTGCAAGGTCGTTTAGCACCACACGCATAAACGTAACGATACTTTAGACCCAAATACAAAGGGTTGATACTGCACATATCCATCGCCCTCCCATGCTTCTCTGCCTCCACTGCCGTCTCCAGCTTCCCATACTTGCTTCCATCCAACGGTATCCTGAATCTCCCAATCCTAAACATACATGTTATGTGCATACCATTACATTCAGCTATAATCAAAAATACTTACAAAAAGCTGAAGCATGTGTATACCTAGCATCGGGTAAAACGTCGTCACCATGAGAGGAACGTAATGTGTGGAGGCGAAGCATATCGAGTATCCGCGTATCTGCGTTGTGTTCGCAACAATCTGCAATGATGACCGTTGCTTTTCCTTCCCCAGTTTCATCTTCTTCATATGCGTTTATGAAGTGAAACGTTACGTATGCAGGTACCTCCACGCTTGCCACCTTGGTCACGAATCAATATCATATTCATATTATGCTTTAGAAATATTAAAAAATCAATTATGTCACATGTATTTCTATTGGTTTTCTGAAATACATTGATCAATTTTGAACGTTCTAATATATATAGGGGGTTCCTCTCTCCAATAAGCTCCCTTGGTCTCATTCTAAAGTCTAGACCCTGGCTAAAGTATGAAGAGATTCTTAGCCAAATCTTAGAAAAAAAAAATACCTTTTAAGATGATATACACACGTAAACCTAGAAGATTTTATACTCAATGAAAATTGTACGTTTAAATTTGGCTTTAAGTAATATAAAACAACATTGCATATTAACTAATATTAGTTAATCCATATACCGTTACTCTGATTATTGTTTCGACGTAAAAAAACATTCGATGTTATCTTTTTTTTTATTAAACTTCAACTAAATATGAATCCACTGACATATTAAAATGTTCACTTACGATTTCACCGGTGAGTTTGGACATGACATGAACAAAAGCTCCGTCGTTAGGACACCACTCAAACTTATAAAGTGGCGTCGGCTCAGCTCTAAGCAGATTCCTCACCGAGTACCTCAAGGGCATTTCCGGTATCACAACATAATTCTCCGTCACCGCAAACGAGTGAACCCACCCGGGTCCCCACGACCCGGACCGACACTTAACCCGACCCACAACCTCCCTTTTATTCGACCCTGCCTCCATTCTCACGACCCTATAACCCGGCTTAACAAGATCCGGTATCAACGTCCACATCTCCGTCTCCGTCACGATGGGATGCGCCGAGTGGATCATGTGATCACACAAACCGTCGTCGTATTTGAACTTCCCTATAGTCTCCAACGTATCATGGTCGACAAGAATGGAACCTTTTTGAGTCTCCGTGAGGCACAAGACACGTCCGTCACCGAGACAGACCACTCCCGTGTTGGCGTTGTCCGTTAAAGACTCGCCGGAGAAAAGTTTGACGATCTCTCCGACGCCGGAGAAAGGGTTCTTGAAGTTGCTTCTCGCCGGTTTTGGAGTCTCGGAGAATTCGCGGTAACAGAGCTTCTTGTGTTTCTTGGCGGCTTTGTAGGCGTCGGATTCGAGGAGACGGTGGCCGGAGAATATACGACCGTCGTTGAACTCGAGCTTGACGAGTGTGGAGTAGCCGTCGAAGAGATGCCGGAAGTCGTGGTCTCCGATGTTCCATAGGCCCGGTCCGTTTCTTAGATACGTACCATTCTGCATGTTACCTTATAATCATTAATTGACTCATTTTTACCATAGGAAAAAAAATGTTTATTTGTTTGTCATTTGTTTTTGGTAAAACTGTTATCTGATTTATAAAAAGATTAAAAAATGTAAAAGTATGTGAACGCTTTATGTCAAATTAAATATATACAAAAGTCGATATTAATCATGTATAAATATAAATATATGAGTCTATTATAAGTTTTTGCTAACACAATGTATACTATATCTATTCAAACATATTGATTAATCTAATCTTTTAGACTTCTTGGTAATGAAATCATGTATAAGAATATACAGAATACAAATAAATTTACATGCAATTATATAGAAGTAAAAAATGGTTTTGTCTTGTAATATATACATATGCATGTGCGAGTGTGAGTGTGTATGGTGTGCACGACACATATTTTGTTTTAAATTCCAAGATTATAGCTAAAATATATTTGGAGGATATAATATGAAGACAAACCAGCCAAGTGGGGATCTTTCCTTGAACAATAAGCTCACCCTCCCACTTCTCTTGTTGTACACTTGTCCACGCAACATGACAACGTCTCTCATCTTCCACCGTCTCTTTCTCCGGCACCGGCACCGGCGACGCTGAATTGATTACGGCTGAAGATATTGTCCGGCGGGAGAAAAATCGGTGAGAGGTTGTTTTTCTTTGTTTGTTGTCGATGGAAGCTTTGTCGGAACAAAGAGTGGTGATTCTAGTCGAGGACAAAACATGATGATGGCTCATCATTGCTTTGGTTGTGATCAACGAAGCCATCCTGGCAGAAAGGGGTTTATAGATAAATAAATACTTAAAAGTTGGATCTCTATGTATTGAAAAGAGGGCACAGGAGGAATTCAAGAAAGGAAATTAAATGTTAGTGATGTTTGTGCAACACATATGAGGTATTTATAGGGTCTCGCTTAAGGGATCTTATTATAAATAAATGCATATTTATTCAAGTTGTGTTAATTAGTATTCCCTCCGTTTTTTTATAATTGACGTTTTAGAAAAAAAAAATTGTTCCAAATTATTTGACGTTTTCAATTTTTTATGTAAAATTTATTAGTAATTAATGTTAGATGACCAATGATATTATAACTTTTATTATATTATTGGTTGAATTGTGGTTAGACAAATAATTAATGATATTTTTGTTTAGAAAATGATAAAAAAATTAATGTTTCTTAATTTATGTGTATAATACTAGAACGTCAAATATAAAAAAAATGGAGGGAGTAATTTTTATAATTGAGTGACATGGGAACGGAGGGTTTTCTTTCGTTAAACACTGAATTATATTAACCCTCAATCGAGTGGAAATCGAAAACCGTACAAACATATTTAACTTTATTTAGCTAAATTGTCTGCCATATGAAAAGTCATAATAAATGTTTTTAATATATATATATATATATATATATATTCGATAGAGCCAAAAATAAAAACTCAAGAAACCCTGTGTAATGCAAATTACATCTAAGAGCATGATTAAAAGAATCCTTAGAAAATTCTTAGAGGATTTCTTAAGGACTATTAGTTTGTTTTTAATTTTTTTTAGAAAAATTAGACAAAATGAAAAGAAAAAAAAACTTTGGGTTAATCATACTCTAAAAAAATAACTTTAGATACTTAAACAGACTGGGCTATCTGTGAGGATAATCATGGCTGAGGGTAACATGTGTTAGATCAGTTTAACGATAACCTTAGATGTTAGTTATATTTTTGTAGATAATAATTTCTCTCAACTGTTTTGTACGTATGCAGTTATTGGTGGCAGAAACATTGGGGGAAAGGTGTATACATATTAGAAAATTTTGATTTTAAATATGTTTTTAGATTATTTGAAATTAAAGAATTTATTATAAGATACATTGGCTTAAATTAGGTAGGTAGCGCTCGATGAGTAAGTTAACACTCCCAAGTATGAAAGAAAATAATTTGGCACTAACAAAATTAAATAAACGTGTAAATGTAAGTTTCCTTTTTTGCCAACGTATAAATATGTATATATATATATATATATATATATTCTTCCCGTAAGATGCATGAATGTGATTGTAGGGGGAATCAACGTGTGTTATGATGTGTTAACGTTATATTATACGTTTAGACTGTTTATATGGGCCATGCAAAGTGGGTTTATTCAAACGTTTTTGGGGAAATTCGTAAGAATATGATTAATTTCTGAAACTAACGCATAAAGATAATCAGTCACCTAATTAAAGAACTATATTACACCATGTTGAGCACAAAAAAAAACATATTGCACCAAGACTATGTCATTCATATACTTATTTTTATTTTTATTTTGTTATTTTATTAAAAGAATTTGCAATAACCTGCTCATGACATTTAGGCTATCTCTAGAGACACCGATCCCAACTCTGCACTTGTAAGAGCATCATTATCCATGGAATTCCATTTCGGATTCCTATTTTTTTTTTTTGCTAATTAAAAAAATAAAAAAAATAAAAAATAAAAACGAATCAATTACGGATCGCCACGTGTCAGTGGGATCCGTTAACAGTGTAAGAACCCTTCAAAAATGGTTCTTATTTAATAGTTTTAAGAAACGATTCTTACACTGTTCACAGGCCCCACATGTCAGTGGGATCCGCGAACAGTGCAAGAACCCCCTTAAGAAACCATGGATAATGATGCTCTAAGTTCTAAGTTCTTCCTAAATAAGTTGTTGGTGTGTTTGGCATTCTTCGAAACTAAAACTTATTCCTTTAAAAACCCTCACACAATACAAATTAATACCAAATGAAGTTACATAATATTAAACTTACATTTGTTCTCATTAAATTGATAAAAAATATAATGATAAAAGGTGTTATATATATTATTTACTAATATCAATGGTATTATCATGATTGTTTAGCATCTCCGATTATTTGTTTGTCATCAGTTGGATTTTTTTTTTGATAAAGGATTTAATTAGAAAAAAATATAAAATTATTTATTTTGGTCGCTGGCTATATAATTCTGCTTTATATAACTGGTTTTGAAAACACGGCCCTCTATTATTCCTAGTCCATATACCCAATTGGGAAAATGAAAAGTGTTCAATTTTTTTCATTTGTCTTACCATATTCGAAATTTTAAATTGTATAGTACAAAACCCCATGACAACTACTAAGAGTTTCCTTATAAAATAAAACTGCAATTTGGGTCCATATGTTTGCCACATTTGTTATGTGTCTCTAGTCTTAAGAATAATTACTTCTTATAATCATTATCCGTGATCTCATCCTCTTCATTAAAATGCTAGTGAATAACATTACTTATATTAAAATATGTTCATAGGAAATGTCAACTCAGCACCTTAAGCGGTGGTACTATTTAACTTGTTTTCACCAATCTGTAAACAGAGTAACTATTCAATCTGTATTTTTCGTTTTAGAAAACAGATATTTAGTTTGCAGTTCGCAAATGATAGAAAAAAAAACGAAACACGTCTTTTCCAAAAAAAAAAAACGAAACACGTCCCAGTACAACACTGAATAACAAACTTTAAAATTAAACTTTGACTAATCAATCTGGCACAGACAAAGATGCAGTTCTACTTATAAACATTCTGAGTCACCCTTTGTGGACTTTTCTGATAGCATGATACCAAGTTAATCGAATTAATGTTCCATAGACATTTCATGTCATGAGTCAATGACCATTTATATCAAAGAGAAATTTAGTCATCTTTATTTTTCAGTGTATTTTTAGGGTCCATTGCTTACTTTAATAATTGGAAAACTAAAAAGAATTCGAAATAAAAAAAAATTGTCGATGAGGTAGTAAACCCTAAACATGCCATCACTAAAGCGTCATGGTGCATGAGATGAGTTGCATTTTAGAACTCATTTTATATGCAACGCTCTTTTTCTATTGCGTAATGTCCCTTCATGCCCCAATTGATTCCTACAATGTAATTAATCAATAGTATCATATAATGTTATTTAATTGATTTTGGTCAGTTGTGTGGCGGACAAAATCAGGGTTTCCCCACAAACAAAGCTCCATATTTGTTTTTTAATACATACTTATTGCCTTTTTATCAAGTTATTCTATTAGTGATGAATGTTGTTGGGTCAACGGATGCTTATTTAATATTTATACAGATTTGTATAGTTAACGAACAAAAAAAATGTGCCATTTTATTATCAGGTACATTACATAGTATTGTGGTCAGTGTGAAATTAAGAAATCAGACATACGCAAATATTGGTTTCGTATCCTCCGGTTAAAAGAAATTTTGGTAGAGTTTTGAAAGCTAAATAGTGTTTTTGACAAAACAAATGTCTACAATGTTTATTTTTTGCATTTTTAATTGATGATTACCACTATTTTATTTCAATAAATTAACAGAATATTTAAAAATCATCTTACGGATAGGGGGAGGACTAAACTCATCCCTTCAAATAATATTTTGGTGTTTTTTTTTACATAACAATTAGATTTGTTGTACATAGGTAACTTATTTAATATTAATATTGTTCTACATACTCCTTCCGTTTCATATTAAGTGTCGTTTTAGAAAAATTTTTTTTGTTACAAAATAAATGTCGTTTTCAACTTTCGATGTAAAATTTATTAATTTTATGTTGTAGTTTATTTTTCTATTGGTTGAAATATGGTTAGGTTTATAGTTAATTGTGTTTTTATATAGAAAATATGCAAAATTAAATGTTTTCTTAATCTGTGTGCAAAAATTTAAAGTGACATTTATAATGAAACAGCGGGAGTATAACTAAAATGCGCCTTTATTAGTGGGCGTAATTGTTTCATCAGTTTAAGAAATTTGTCGGTACCTGAAACTAAAACAGTAAAAAGTGGAAAAAAAACAGCACTAACATAATCAGCTAGGGCTTCTCTTTATTCATTTTATTTATACTATCATAATTACAAATTGAAAAAGGTTAGTTCTACATTTCTAAAATTTGGTGTTAGGTGAATGTTGTGGAAAGTTGCATCTTTGCTTTAAGATTTTCATTTATCATTCGAGTGGCTCGAGTAAATGGTTCAGGTGGTGTATACCTTAGGGCTAATTTGTTGCAGATATTATCTGAATTGATTAATTTTCCATGTTGTTTCTTTGGTCAGCTCTCTTTTCCGAATTATCAAAATGAATGAAAACAATTATGTGATAAACGAATTTTCATATAATAAGAAATGAAAGCAAACGGAAATCAATTAAATAAAAACAAAATCTAAAACCCCATTATAAATAGATGAAAAAAAACTCACATGAGAAGTCAAATACTGCAAACTTGGTTTGCTACAAGGATTAGTTTTCTGCTTGCTTTCTAAATTCGATTGCAATTCCATTAATTTGTTCATTCTTTCTTTTTAAAAACTTGTTCATTCTTTTTTTTTTGAACGGATAAAATGTGTTCACTCTATAAACAACATTTGTAGCATAGATGCATGCACTTGATGTACTCAATCTTCAGATTTTATCTGATCCAAATTGGTAAAAGAATTAGAAAGCCTGGCCCATATTCGTTTCTTAGCAAGCTGCCTTTTTAATATTGTAAGCTTGGCCCACATTCGTTTCTTAGCGAGCTCATCATATTATTAATTCATATATCTTTATAATCATCCCGTCACAAACTAAATCTGTCACATTTTATATTCGATGTAGTTTCTAATTTCTAAAAATTAGGTGAAGGCTTTGGATTCGGCCCGCTTAAAAACCATAGTAGGCCATAGCTTTAACAATTGGTAACGGTGTGTTACTATTTGGGATTTGCTCTCCGATCGAGAGACTACATTTTAGTTTAACAACAAATATGTTAACCTTTCAATCAAATAACAGGTGCGAAGGCTCTTCAGCCAATAAGTTGGACGAGTCATGTTGATCATCTTTAGGAGTATAATGTAAAAGAACTCTTACGTTTGTAATGTTGTCTAGAAAACACATAATACAATTATTATTTTTTCAGGATTAATTTGATTAGAGGTTTTAAATAATAAATATAGAAATAAATAAGGAAAGACTCACTTTTCTCTTTTGAGTCGTGTACTACCATTATGAATCATTGAAGGTCAGGAAAAAAAGGATCCTTATAAACTCTTCTGATAACTACATAGTTTATTGAAAGCCTTCAGTCAAAAACAAAAAACCAAAAAAGTACATAGTTTAACAGCGTTTTGTAAATAAGAAATCCACCAAGCTCTTCATGCAAAAATACTAAACTAAATTATATAAGACCCAATAGAAAAAAAATAAAAATAACACCGACACAAGTCACACAACAGTTGAAATGTGGGGAAAAAAATTATTGTTAAGATTTAGCCGTCGGTGAATAGAAACACAAAGTACATAGAATTTACTAGAAAAGGTGTAGCTAAAGAGCGAAATGCAATAACTCATGCGATCATAGCCAAATGCATCGTCACATAGCTCACACCGACGATCATATGCAATCATTCACGCAATACAATGCAACATATATGAATTTCATTGAAAATAAAAGACGTTTTGGCCTTAGCAATGCGCCAAATTAAATGTTTTAGTGTCATAATTTTTTTTTCATCCCCACAATGACACTAAATTTTACACCAAAAATAATATTATATGTTATTTAGTGTTTTCAATTTTAAATATTTTATGTTTTATTATTTGTAATTGATATTTTTATTATTTGTAAGTGATGAATGATAGTAATATATATTTTGAAAATAAAATAAAAATTCATTATTTTGATTATGTAAAATAAACTAAAAAATACGAATAATTTAATATATTTATCTTTAGTTACGAAGTTGATAGTAATTGAACTATACTATTAAATGAAACATAAAAAAAAGTTTTTAAAAAAAATTAGTGTAATGAATAGTGTTACATCAAATTTGATAGGATTATGCCAATTTAATATTTTGTTGCAAATGAAATCACATCAAATATTGATGTTATGATGTTTTGTTGAAGATGGTCTAATAAATAAACTCTTAGATCACCTAATAGAAATTTAAAGATTGCATGTTTGATTCTCGTGTGAAAAAGTAAGTTCTTTCGGATCCAAAGTTTTCTAAGAAATATATTAATGAAGAAAAATTAGCATCCAACCACTCGATTGGAAGAAAAATATGTAGTTTCCCATTTCAATTACACCAATACAAAATTTCCTTTTATTTTCTTTTGACTTCTTAGCATCCAGCGTCAAGGGTCCAACTAATATTAAGAAAAGGTTACTTTGCATAATCAACAACATCTTTTAGAAAACAAACGTAGTTGTATCCAACAGAACAACATAAGGATCCACTAATTAATAAAGTCTTAAACCCACACTTAAAATGCTTAATCTAGCTACAAAGACGGTGGGTATTTAAGCTCATATCGTGTTCAGTACTATCATCGACCAATGATGCGACCTTACTTTTTTAAAAAGGACAGAAACTAAAAAAAAAAAAACTGAGATTTAATTAGGAATGCGACAACGTGAGTGATAAGTGGACCAATCAAGATTTGAATTTATTTCTGTCATTATCTTTTTTTGGTTTTCCACAATGAATAATCTTTAAATTATTTAGTCATGGGGACAATCTGCAGATTTTATTTGCCTTCCACAAATCAAACATGCACGTGGGCGTTTCCCTTCACGTATTCATGGAACCATCCGGAAACTCTACACTTCTGTTTCCTTTATAAACTCACTGTCGGTTTACGCTCACATGAGTATTTCTCTAAAACCATTCTAAACCAATTTATTAATGAATCACTCTCAATATAACTTATAATTACGCATTGATCAAATCAACGTTCTTGCGATCATTAGCTTTTTATTCTAACTTGTATGATATTTTATACTATTTGGAGTGTTCAATACATTATTATCATGATTCTTGAACTTTAACCCAAAAACATTATCAGTTGTCATGAATGTCTTCAGTTATAGGTATACATATACACCACGCATCTATGTACTTTGGTACGTTCTAAAAATGAGTTGTTGGCCTTAGTTAATGATACTCTATTCTACTTTTTCAACAAAATGGTTCTACTTTACATATTAGGTAAATTATAGTGGAAACGTTTTACATTTCGTTATTGTTTATTCATTATGCTTGTTGGGTGGGTATTTGAATGTCATATAAATAACAGAGTAATAATGTTTTGGTAGAAGACATTTATTAAACATGTGTTTCATTGATCTCATAGGATCGACCTTAGATTGTCAAACTTAAGAAAAAAAAAGAACACAGGATTTGTGTCTCGGTTGTTGTTTGCAAACGTTTGCTACTGCATGTTATAAAATATGTTTTCAGAAAATTAGAACGCAACCTTTGTTAATATCAGAAAAAAGTAATAATAAACTTAAAATTGAAAAGAAACTATGTTTAGACTTTACAAAGATATTTTACAACCAAGAAAAATCTTTAGTGTATAGGGTGGGTTCTTTTCAGTGTTACAAAACTTAGGGGAAATTACATACTAATATAACGCAAATGAAAAATGGTGTTTGGATGACCAGGACCCTCATATTGACTGAAATTTAATATTTTTTATGAGTTTTGGAATTTTCATATTTATTAACAAAATATATAAAATTTTAGTTATCAATGTATTATTTTTCGTTGTTAACTATTCCCCATAATTTTCAACCAATTATAAACATTTTAAAATTAACAATTTACATTAATTAATGCATAAATGTAAAAGATGTATTTTTTGAAACTATTTTTTTTTTCTAAAACGTGATTCTTTTTGAAGGGAAGTAGTAATAACTAATGACGGTACACATTATACGTTAGCTATGAGTATTAGATCATGTTTATCGAGAAAGAAAAGAAGGTTTCTTAACCAAGGGGAGCCACCAAAATGGAAGAAACCGTCTTCACATTCTCTTAATTAAGAGACGTTTTTTCCTCATTTCCTCAATTGTTCACGGATCCCATTAACACGTGGTAGTCCGCGATTAGTTCATTTCTATTTATGTTTTTTCAAAATCAGAAAAAGAGGAAAAAAATGTGGGTTTCACCGATAAACATGTTTTTACTCTCAAAGTATTTAATTTATAGAGAAGCTTTAAATAATGCATTAATTATACATCAATCCACAAATTTTCAAATAGTCAAGTACCTGACGGTTTACTTCTTCCGGCTAATAAAAATGTCAAAGTTCAAATTGTTGCGTAATGGGTATGTCAAAAATTATAAAACATGGTGTTTCAAAGCTGGAGGATGGGGCCACGTTTCAATTTTTCAAATAGTAGAATTTATAATGATCTTCCAAAAATAATGAAAAATTGGAAGGTTTAAAAAAATACAAACATTAATGTCATTATTTTGGCTAAACCCCAATAATCTATTCATTTATACATTTCATCATCTTTCTTTTCACCGACTAAACAAGGAGCATAACAACCTTATCAATGACCATCTTAGAGATATCTCATTACGCTATGTGAAAAAAAAAAAGAACAAAGAGAATCTCATGGAAAGTAAAACAACCAAACAAAACAAAAAGAGAAAAAAATACACATTTTTTTAATTTTGTTACCAAGAAAAGCTTTCATCGAAAACTGAGTTCAACGGAGAATCATTATTATTATTATACGTAAAATAATCTTCCGGACCACCGCGTAACCATGACGGCATGAACACCAAATCATCCAACGTGTCAAAAAACACGAACTCGTTCGACTCGTCTAAACTCGTTCCTAGACTCGGCAGCTCCACTATTTTCTCCAACTCGTCCGACACTGTCCTCTCCTCGTCAATACTCGTAACCGAAGACGACGCCGTTTCACTACTCTCCGAACTCTTACTAGACGTCGCCGTTTCGTTACTCTTGCTCTCTGACCCTTTATCAAACGCCGCCGTTTCGTTACTCTCACTCACAGACCTCACGTGACACACCTGCTTCGTACCGAAGTCCATGAGAGCCGCTTTGGTCGCCGCAGCTCTGACGTCACGTGGGCTGAGAGAAACGGGACGTGGCAGAGAGTCCGAGAGCTCAGGGAAGTTGAGAATGGCGGAAGAGCCTTTGATGCTCAGAGCCGCCACGTCGTGAGCACGCATGGCCATCTCCGCCGTCTGAAAAGTCCCGAGCCAGATCCTAGACTTCTTACGTGGCTCACGAATCTCAGATACCCATTTTCCCCAGCTCCTCATGCGTACTCCACGGTACACTGGCTGCTGCTTACTTCCTCCCTTCTTCTCCTTGTCGGAACCACGTGAAGTATCCACCATTCTTACAAAGTTGTGTTCCACGACCTGTCTGAAAGAGCTTGTACTCTTTTTTTTGTAATGAGATTTGTTATAAAAAAACTAAAGAAATTATTATAAAGATTGTTCTTGTTTGTCTCTTTTTTTTTTGGGGATGTTTCCAAATCTCTCAATGATTTCTCTCAATGTTTAGTATTAACTTATATATATATATAACATGTTTACATACTCTCGTTATATATATGTGGTGGAAAGAGATGGACCCCATGCTTACCTACGAGATAGGTTGCTGTGTATAGTTTTATTGTTTTGTTAAAAGTTTTTTTTTATCTTTTCAATTATAACGCAAAACACGAGATGATGTTTTTTTAATCTTTTTGCTTTCTCTTTTTCTTTTGTGATGTGACACTTAGAGGTTCCTAAATATTTCTTCTTCAACTACATTTGGTCTATTATTCGCCACAAAAAATAATACCATAAGACTCGGATCATCTTCAGTATATTAACTTGTACGACTTGCAACGTGCAAGGATTCGAATCTGCAGTAGAGTACATTGTCAGCAGTCTATTGGATTTACTGAACTCATAAGTAGAAAGATTTTGTCTTTTAAAAATATTTATGTCATTATTACTCAAAATATTTTTCCTATAAATATAATTAATGAATTGGTTAAGTCGGCAACCTAGGCTAGGACGTAATAAATTCCTAACTAATTAAGTAACTAGTACTACATGCATTATGTCACGTTTTCTTGAATCGCTGCTGAACAACATTAAAGAAAACTTTCTTATAGTACATTAAACATCATGAACGTTACCATCGACCTATAAAATGAGAACACCTTGTTCTTTTAATAAGGACCTGGCCTTAGAATTTTAAATTTTAAATATCAATTATTTATTTGGTCCCTAAAAACATAGGTAAAAATTGAACTACGCACTTTATTTACTTCTTATAAATATATAACAAATATAATTATTTAATTATTTCTATTTAAAATTGATCTCTAATAATAATATAACTTTTACGGTTTAAACTTATGTTTGATTGGTTTATACTAAGCAGGACACTGTTTTTAATTAATGTATATCATATAATCTGACTATAACTAGGTATGATCAGAAGCACTAATTTACATACTGTGTGTCGGCTAGAGACGAATGTATTTAGAGCA